>OX411307.1:111103966-111285779 GCA_948150685.1 Rhaphigaster nebulosa
AATCCTGTAAAGGATTAAATTTCCTACAAGATTTATACAAAATATTTGTAATTACTTTCAACAGACGCCAAGTGATATTGAAATACTAATTTTCCTTTCTCTAAGAAATATAGCAATCTTATATAACAATCCTTTCATACAAACTTAAATGCCATTATCGTATTTTTAAGGAATAAAATTTCTAAGATTCTCTAAATTTGTTGATTTTTTTTTTTGGTTTAATCATGGGCGAGGTCATAAGCAATAATTAAATTGTGAGATGATCCTGGATAAAAATATGGTACCGACTAAAATAAAACGGAATAAACTTAATCACAAGAAAAATTAAACAACTGATTTCGAATTTTTTAAAAAAAGAAGCTAATTACACAAAAAAGGATTCAGAAAAGAACAGATAATTTTAGTTTTAAATAAGGTTTAAAATTATACCTTCTGTATCCAAAGAATTCGATTCAAAATTTATTTTTGGATGGTTAAAAATGGATAGCACCCAGAACTAATCCTACGTTTCCTATTTTTGACACAAGATGGAAACACAATGCAGAAGGGCATGAACCCAAGAAAATATTTGTACAATTACTGTATTTTTAAGTATTTTACTAAGCAAGGAATGATTATTTATGGACTAATAAAACCACTTGATTCAAACCTTTTTCATAAAATAAAAGGAAATGTAACGTGGCCCGTAATAAAAAAAAATACCTGGTGTGTCCATTCACGCGACTTTCCGACGTACATTTCATCGCTAATTTTAATCCGATTATGATTTTTATTTTTTATGCTTAGAATTGTAAACATTTGAATTTTGTTTCAAATGAGCGTCTAGATTGTTCCGAGAGATGTACAGATATCAAGTTACAGAATACTTAAAGAACGTTTAATTTCCTACAAGTTTTATGCAATAGTTTTACTTAAAGTATAGATACTTTATTAAATATATGTATAAAGTCCAATACTCTATATCTTTGCTAATATTGGTCTGATTTAGATGGTTCTTTTTCTTTATTTTGTAAGAAATTTAATTAGCTTATGAATGGACACGAAAAAACCGAATCAGGGATTCTGGTTCAGTTAAGTTTTGTTTAATTTACAAAATATAATATTCGTAATTGCTTCTACTAAAAGCATTTTATGCTTGTTCAAGGGGATGTTCCTTATATATGAATAGTTAGAAAGATAATAGAAGACTGTTGGAAAGTTTCATCAAAATGCTGCACTTTATAGAAAAACACACAGGCATACAGACCATTGGCCAAAAATGTTTTTTTTTCCGACTCAGGTGGCTCTGAAACGCATTTATCCGTTGAAAACTGCACAACGAAATCTTGATTACAGTACTTTCCTTACCTAGCAGCGATAGGAAAGTAAAACCATGGCTATCATGTCTAATACCTCGCAATATTTGCTAATAATGGTCCGATTTATATGATATTTTTTTTAGAAAAGGAAACGGACCTGTTATCGAGAAAAATTATTTATTTTGTTAAAAAGTGCTAACTGGAAAACCCTAAATAATTATGTGCCTATGTCAAGCCAAATTGAAGAGAGCTCAATTAGTTAGTTTGTTTTTTTTAGCGGTAGAAAAGTAGAAAAAAAAAAGAATTATTTTATTATAAAAAACTCTTTATAAATAAACGATTCCTGAAATACTCTTATTGCAAATACCAAAAATCACTCAAGTGATTCTGTTTCAGTTAAGTTTTGTTTAATTTGCAAAATATAATATTCGTAATGTATTCTAATCTACAAAAGAGATATGGAAAACAGTTGGATTCCAATGAAAATACTTCACATGTTATTAAAAGGTTGGTTTGCAGCCATATTAAATATGAGTAAGACTTGATCGTCGGTCACAATGTGAAACCACATAACTGTCAAATCCCAAATTTTCAGCATAGACCAAAAATCGTCTGCAAATTTAAATTTTCATCATATTGAGTACCATTAAGTAATATACTATCGAGTAGAATAAATTAAAAAATAATTGTAAATAAAATTTAGGCATAAATAAAATAACTCTAAATCAAAACTTTTTATACTTACTTGGTTTCATATTGTGACTGACAATATGAAAAATACAACGTAGCAGTTCGAAATATTTTTGTTGATTTCAAATAACTAACAGTGCCTGTAATTTTATAAAAAGATGCTATTTCTCACTATGTGGATATAATAATTTTTTTATATATTTTTTGTTGAGTAAATAATAATTTAACTTTTTGTGAAATAACAATAATAATATCAGTGATTGATTTTTGTTTAACCTTAACTTGTGTTGTTATTATGTGGCTTGCATTTCATTTTTCTCCTTAGATTCCTATTAATTAGGATTACAATAAATAACAATCATTATTAAAATTCGATGTCATTACAATAAGTTAGGATTCATCAAACACAAATTGTAGATTTATATATAATAGAAATTTTTTTAAAAATTGTATACATAAGTGTTTTAATTTTTTTTAAAATCTTGGATGACCATTTAATTAGTAACGAAAATAAGCCTGTTACAGCAGTTCACTTTATAAAAGGAATTTAAGTTCAGGCTTTAATAAAAGAATTACAAATACATTGTGTATTTAATAAAGATATATATTAAAAAACCTGATTATGATCAAATAAAAATTCAGTCCGATGCACAGAGCAACATCAAAATGGAACCTCTTTGACATACCTGAAACAAAAAAAAAACAAAAAAATGTCAATATAAAGAAAACATAATTCTAGTATAATATGAGGAATTATATTTTAATGCAAAACTGACTAAAGAATTAATTAAAATACTTCTATCTGTTTAATTGAATACAGTTTTAGTCATTTCTTCCCTTAGTACTGTTATCAGCTGTATTGTAAAAAGAAATAATAGGCAGTAAAATTAATACAGAGAAATCCTATATATCATTTTAAATTAAAAAAACAAAACAATTATTACTCACTTTCAAAACCCAGAACTGAACATTTCACAACTTTTGTCACCATTTTTGGAATCTACGATGAATATCCTATAAAATAGCAAACCAATTTGTAGAATAATATTGCTTCGTCAGACGATAATCAGAGGCAAAGCAAACAACAAGCGAAAACTAATAGTTTGCAGAAATATTCGGTTGAATCTCACCGAAAGAATTTTTTATCTACGACCTTGAGGAATTCATAAAAGTTGCATCATTTCATTAGCTTATTAACGATATACAAAACTTTGAGAGCTAGTTCAATTTCGAAGATATATTAAAGTTGAGAGAAAAAAAAACGTTAAATACCAGTACCTACTATTTGTATCTAAGTTTTGTTTTCTGTAAATTAAATTAAATTACCGAAGTATTTCTGAAAATTATTCGGTTTTACTTGTGTACTTTGCTTTGTTGCAATGATCTTTTGACGAAGCAATATTTGCCTAGAAATTGGTTTCTTTCTTATAGGAAACTCACCGTAGATTCTACCAATGGTTATGACAAAAGTTGAGAAATGTTCAGCTAAAGTAGAAATTTTTTTAACTTTATTGAAAAAACGTAGTTTTCTTGAGAAAAAAAATTAAAATATCATATCTTGCGAAAAGATATTATAAATAGAAAGTTAGATAGACCATCCCTTCTTTGAATTACTGGCATTTCTTCCTGGGACATCCTGTATTTTAGATCAGGTATTCACTATTTAACAGCTCTACCCTAAATAGCATTACCGAACAGTTTTTCTAGTCCTGGGTGTTTAAAATTTGATGTCATTTTTATTTATTGGTTGTTTGGGCAAACACCAACACATTTTACAGTGACATCCTATTCGTTTAACAAAACGAATCAAGCCATTGTATCTTGCAGAATCTTTTATCCAGTCCAAGAAATATAGATAAAAGTAATTTTGTAAAAGTTAAGACTTTAAATTAAAAAGAAAAAATATATATAAAAAATCAATTGAAAATAGATGTTAATGCTAAGCTTCAATAAAAAAATGATAGGATTCGTCAATTGAAAGTAATAAATGTTACCTAGTAGTAATGGTTAAATATTTAAAATCAATGAGAAATCACGATAACTATTGGGTATTAATATGATTACTTATTACAACTTCTTAATAACTAAATAAACCAATTAATTTATTTACTTTTTCAAATTATGTTTATAATTTCCTATAGTTCTACTTCCATGACATAAGAGTAACTCTCACAGCCGGAATTGTAACTGTGGCTGCAAAAAGCAATAACTTAAAACATTATAAAAAAAAAATAATAATAAGGTTATTTAAAAGTAATTATTCCAATACTTATATATATATATATATATGTATATATATATATATATATATATATATATATATATATATATATATATATAATATATATATATCTTCAACAGTGAACCAGAGGAGTTGATTAATTGTAAATTTAAGTAAAAACTCTCAGAAAATAATTACAAAAGTGCTCTTTATTTCGACATTATTTAAATGCAACTTTATATATGATGAGATATGCAGATGGAGATGAAAATTTCATACAACTAATTAAATATACTTACACACAACAAATTAGTTTTATTACCTCCTTCAAAAATAAAATGAAATGATACAATAAACGATATGAGAATTTCTCACCCCTTGTTAATTAAGCATGCCATTAAGTCAAATTAAGTGAGGACAGTTCCTGATAGTTAAGCCGTTGCTCGGAAGATAAGGGCTAGGTAACATTCATTGAAGGGTAGACAAAGGGCAAGATAAGAAAAAGTTGGGATAACTGTTTGTCCTGGGGCGGTAATGTTATCAGCCAGAGCCGGGAGATGTCTCTCCGTTAAACCAATTCTTTTATGCAACTCTTTCACTTTGTTCTCTATTTTTTTTTTTTTTTTTTTTTTTTTTTTTACTCTACACTCTTGATTCCAATCTTCCCAACTATAAAGTGAAACCCTTTTTTTCTTTTTATTATTTTTTTTCTTTAATTTTTAAAACACGGCAGTTGGAATTTTTTAAAGAGGATACTGACAAAAACATCAGTCCGCTAGTCTTAAAAAAACATTGCCATTCTGGACTTAAATTAAAGTTTCTTTTGAGTTAATTTAATTATACTCGTGTTGTTAGAAAAATAAATAAAAAACTTACTAATGATTTCGAAAAATTACTAGTGAATTATAGCACAAAATATTTACTGACGACTTTCATTTTGGTTTATGTTTAACAATAGACCTTTGTAATCGACCAAGAAAAAAAAATTAACCCCTTCCCCCCCTCAAAATTTGAGATTTTATGTTTCAACACGCCTAGAATTCTAATACCGAATAAAAATAAAAAAAATCTGTCAGTCCACCGTCCGCGGCTTTTTTCAGTGACTACTGAACCGATTTTCTTTATATTCGGCAACAAAGTCACAGGTCACCCCATGATGATCCTCGGAACTCGATATTATCATCCGTCACTATGCTTCAAAATGGCGGCTGATTAGAGATTTTATAAGCCTGTAACTCAGCCATTTATAAAGATAGAGGAGAAATAACGTGTTCCGTCCAAAATTATTTGATTTTGTTATGATTTGTCGAAAGGTGATGAAATTCCTTACATAATAAAAAAGAATCATTTAAATCGGACAAGTATTAGCTGAGATACAGCGTAATGAACTTCGTAGACTAATTCTCCGGTGCTGCAGGTCATCGTGGCACTAGGCCTCCTGACTTATCAATTGGGCTTCTGAATTCCTCGGATCTCTCTACGTCATACTTCCTTGGCTTATTTCTGCACTTCCTTCAGCTTCTTTGTCTTTCCTTTTTCTTTTCCCACTGAAGTGCAAACCCGATATTTTCTTATTTACCATTTCTCCCTCTGATTACATGTCCTAACCATCTCAGCCACCTTGCATTGACAGTTTCTTCGTAACATTCCCAGTTAGGCACTCTCACGCCGATCATCTTGGGGCAAGCTCCACATTTCTGCTCCATAGGTGATTACTGATTTATTTCTCTGCTGAACTTGGTTGATATAGTAGTCTGCAGATGTTTCTTTCCCGAAACACTCCAAATGCTCATTTGAAAGATAATCTAATTACCTAAACTGTAAACCAAAGCAATAAGGAAATATAATGGACAAACCAGATATTTGATGGACAGACCAGATATTTTTGGAATATTACTATTTGGAAGTAATAAAATGCAACGTTTTATCATTAAAGAAACAAAATGCGGATTGAACTAAAAATTATTTAACAAATTAAATTGCTATGTGATATATATTTGTACTGAAATTATTTTCTTAAAATGTAACTAGTAATAAGATAAATGTAGCAATCCATAAAGAAAGGGAAAAAAATGTATTCTAAGCAATGGAAATGAAGGTAAGAAATGAAAATGGAAACTTCGCTACGAGACATTCGTAGATATACTATCTATTAATTGTTCTTAATTGGATTTAAAGCTCAAATGCGATCCAACAAGTACAACAATGTTAATGATACGTTACTATACCTAGCGAGTAAAAATGTCGAAATTATTTCGCGAGCTATCGAATCTTGCTCGTTGGAATAGAATGGCATTCGCTTCCGTTTCCTACGTATCGGTATGGTTTTTAAAAAACTTCTGCCAAGTTGCTCAGTATAGTTACCTCACCATTTATACTTCTTCTTCTTCTTCCTCTACCTCCTTTGTGCCGTGAAGCGTGGAGTTGCAGTCTCGGTCCATCTAACACACTGGTCCCTGTCCCTGGCTAATCTTCTCATCCCCGGGATGGTGCGTCCTCTAGCTGCCTCCAGTTTTTCAATGTAATCAGAGTACATGCCTCTGGGTCTGCCACGAGGCCGTCTTCCTTCTGGCCTAGCTTCCAAATACCACCTGGCTTTTCTGGTATCGTCCATTCTACATACGTGTCCATACCATTTTAGTTGCCGCTCTTGCATGGTGTCACGCACTGATCTAACACCCAGATCCTCCCGAACTCTTTCATTTCTGACGCAGTTTCTCCTGGTCTTGCCAACTATTCTACGGAGGAATCTCATTTCTGCAGATGTTATCCCACTTAAGTGCTTGTCGAGGGCCGTCCAACTTTCTGATCCATACAGGAGAACTGGGAGGAACACGGATTTAAAAATTTAAAAATTCGTATTTTGGCATCTCTACTTACTTCTTGCTTGCCTATAACAGTTTTGGAGATCTGATGGTACACTCCATTGGCCTTCTTCACTCGATTTAGAACCTCCTGGTCTATTTTACCATCTTTACTTATTATGGTTCCTAGATACGTATAAGTATTCCTAAGTTCAAGGGGTTCACCATTACACACAATCCTAGGCTCTGCGTTTTCTCTTCCGACATACATGATTTTACTTTTGTTAGGGTTTATTTGTAAGCCCCTAATCTTCAGCTCCTCATTCCATTCCTCCAAGGATGCCTGGAGATCCTCTTCAGAGTCAGCTATGAGTACGATATCATCCGCGTATATCATCGCTTGAGCCAGTACTGGAGTTAGTTTCCAAAAACCTACTAGTGCTCTAGGGCATCTCCTTTTACACACCTTCCATATCTCATCCATAAGGAGGACAAATAGTAGTGGGCTTAGGTTGTCTCCCTGCTTTACTCCCTTATAAAAGTGGAAAGGCCGCGATGTCTGACCATTAAGTCTTAAAATGCCCTTTGGGTCTTGGTACACTGATTTTATTGCACTCACCGAGTTTTCTGGCACTCTTCTTGTAGTTAGTGTGTCCCATATCTCCTGCCTCTGGATTGAGTCAAAAGCCGCCCTCAGACCCAGGAATGCCAAATAGACTGCCTTTCCTCTGTCCCACGCTTTCTCTACTATCATTCTTAAGGAAAAATTGTGGTCCTGAATCTGTCTTCCATGCCTGAAAGCCGCTTGCTCCTCTTCGATATCTTCTTCCACAATACCCCGTAGAGCGTAGGAGGATAAGCAAAACAAATGATAGAGGAAGCAAAAAAATTGGAAATAGTAGACAAAAATTGCCTGGATGGAGAACGGAAAAAAATAAAAATGAATCAAGGTTCTTGGGGAAAATAAAGAAAAACGGAAGGGTACTGCGTGGTCGAAAGAAAGGAAGCAAAGGCACGCAGAAATGATGATAAGATACTGGGAGAAAAGAAAAGCGAAAATGAGAATGGAAAAGTAATGATATTCACGTGGTCTTAAAAGGCCGTTTCGTGAAAAAAATTAAGAAAAAACTAAAAACAAATAGTTAATAAAAAAACTACTTAAAAATTAATCAAATGTTCGCACTTCAGACGAGCACACTTAAGCATCAAAGTGGTACAAGAAATAACACAAATGAAATAATAAGCCATAGAAATAAATGAAATAAAAACATGGAATTATAATCAATATTTTTATTTTTTATAATTACTCTGATTTAATTCTTCAATTTTTTAATTTTATTTAATCATTTAACTAATTCGCAACACCTTCGTGGCATTCGCAGCACACACATTGAGAACTACTGCTCTAGCCAACAAAATTATCATGTTTTTATGAGTTCTTATAAGAACAGAAAACTAGGCATTAACAACTAAATCGTAAATGGAAAGTAAAGTTTTTGCAAACCTGGTTAAGCAAAGAAGGGGCTACTGAAGTAAACATAATTAAACAAATGGGAATGAACAAGTTGAGGCAGTGCTCTCTCAGCTCACTCTTTGAGTTTGGATGGGAACATAAATATTTGAGGGCTACGGAATTCAAGATTTGTTTTTCTTCAATTATTTGCTCCAATTCAATCTACCTTTACTCGAGGGACTTGAAATTCTAATATTGAGTTAAATAATAAAACTCAATCAAACAGAACTTAATTTCACTGAAGTCAATAGGAACTAATATGAGTAAATGTAGCCTTCCTCGAATCGCCATGTTTAAGTATGGTGAGGATCGACAATTCTATAATCCTTTTTTTTTTTATTTCTAATTATAAGTTTCAAAATAGAAAATAATATCCCTATTAGCGCCGTGAAACCTCCTACCTGACCGAAAATTAGCCGTGTGATTTTGATATCATTAAAAACAAGATTATATCTTCTATATGTTAAAACTATGTTAAAAGATCGTAACGTGATTTAAATAGATCAAAAAGAACCCTTCTATCGTTAGTGTTAATCGCATATACAACAGTTACTGCTAGAAATCACCCATGCCACAATTCCAAGAAATAGGTTTCAAATCAATTTACCTACCATGTTGGAATGTTTATAATTAGCTGGTAAAAGTGCTCATAAATAAGTTTTTCTTTCGTCCCGTAAAATGTTTTTGACACATGTTTTTACTATATCTGGATATCGATATTTCTAAGATAAAAATACTAAATACATAAACCCGACTAAGGAAATCTATATCGAACTGCATCTCATGATAATTCGATACATTAAACATGAATTACATAAAAAATAATTTTTTTCAATGAAAAATATAAATAATTATAAAAAGTTCGTCTATCAAAGGTCACTATTTAACATTGAAATTGATTATAACTAACTTAAATACGTGTACAGTTTTATATGTTATGATAACATAAACATATGAATCAGTCTCACATAATAATAAAATTATTTTTATACAAAAAAATCAGAATTAATAGGATTATTTTGATATGATAGAACATACACAGTTTTAAAATACTTTCTAAAGATGTTTTTTATTGTAGCCTACAGGACTTTTCGATCCCATGCATATAGATGGGGATCGAAACGACCTGTATGCTACAATAAAAAAATCTTAAGAAAGCAGTTGAAAACTGTGTACGAACTACAACCCTATTAAAAATTTCAAATCTTTAACATAATACAGAAGGTCGACAATATAATTGGTTATGATATAACAGATTATGTTTAATAATAGTTTTATAATAATAATGTTAATATAAATTCATAATATATAACTAAAACTATTCATTTAGGAATTCATATACCCCATATCTGTACGTCAGAAGTAATCTCTAGTAACTAAAATTTTCAGTTTTACAGGAAAGAAAAAAGAAGTTTAAAATCGCACTGTATCGCTTGTTGTGGATATTTGTCAATTTATATATTTGAAGAGATACATATTTTATTACCCTTTTAGCTTTTTTACGATATCATACTTGAAACATATGATCATAATAACGCAGATAGTATAATAAAATAAGAAATAGAAAAATTGGACATACAACAGTTAACCTCTGACGTACATTTATATATGGTGATGTATAGCCACGATAGATTACGTACGATAGGAGATTGTCCATATATTTCTAGAAATTCCGTTATGAGCAATGATGTTTCAAATTTATATTCATTTATTAATCGAAACACCAGGAAATGGTGTATCACAAGTAGGTATAGTCGACCTATATTCTAGGTTCAAAAACGAATAGCTGTGTGATTTCTTTAAGAGAGCTCTCTCATCTTATTGTTACTGATTGAAAAGGTGGTACAGATGGAGAGAGTTCAAAGACAAGAAAGTTAGCGTGCTCCATTTTTGTGGTTTCAGCGAGAATTCAGGGAGAACTAAATGTGTTGTGCGTGCTATATGAAAACTCTCTTGCGAGACTATGCTTCTCTTATTTTATAAATGATATTTCTATAAAACTGTAAAAGCAACAGCATTTGATTAGAGCAAGAAACTCTTCACTGAAATATTTAATACTCATAAAAAAATATATATATATGTATATGTGTATATATATATATATATATATATATATATATATATATATATATATTATAATATATTTAAATTCAAATAATAGTATTTAAATCTGGAAAAACTGGGAAGAAGAAAGATTCTAATAATGTATTAGTGGATTAAATCCTTCTCCATATCACAATTTTCTTTTATTGGTAGCTTTCATATTGTTTCGGGATACACCTCCATTCTCAAGGTGTTGTTCTAAAAACACCATACAACTAAACGATTAAAAATATCTATTTAACAATATTGCACATAAGTCATTTCATTGATCATAAATACCTTTATACTCTTGTCGCCTAAATTCATCCATATTAATTTCGTGTGTTTATAAAAACCAAAAAGAAAAATTGGGTTCAATATGTTTTAGAAGCATTGCTAGGTTGGTGCACTACATATTATTATCACGTTCACACTGCTCTGGTATTAACCCCTTATATAAGTTTATATATTGTATATTATTATATAAGTTATTTATATAGCCCTCACGTATCTGCAATGACTTATGTGCAATATTGTTAAATAGATATTTTTAATCGTAGAGTTGTATGATATTTGTAGAAAAGCACTTTGAGAATGGGGGAGTAACCCGAAATGTTAGTAAAACAATGTAAAAGCTATTGTGATAAATAAAGGAATATTGTGATATTTGGAAGAATGTATTTCACTAATACATTATTAAATAATATTCTTTGAGAGTTTATCAATAATAAATTTTACAATATGAATTCTATTAGCTGTATTTTAATAATTAATTCTTACGTTGTAATAAATAAGATTTTAATATATGTGATATAAGATGTAAAAACAAGTGCAATACGGTACTGCTAGGAACAGAACTCCAATACTAATTTCCACAGGCATAAGATTATCAATTTTTAAATTATTTCGCTTCATTATAATACTCATTATTAATAATTCGAAATGAAATTATCCAATGCTATTCCTATTCTAGACGACATACTAAGACTGATAACGATAGAGGACAAATTGTGAATAAATAAAAATTAGAAACATACTGCTCTAAGAAACAGACAAATATTCGTAAGTTGGTAGTTTTGAGAGCTGTAGAATATGTAATAAAAAATCCACTATATACAGATATACAACAATATATAAAAGCAGTAAAATCTTCAGACTCCATAATAACAGAGAAATACAGGACCACTTGACAGCGAAAATAAGATATAATTTCATCAAAACCATAAATTCCCGGAAATTATTTAAATTGGCTATTAAAAAAAATGGGTATGACTTTAAAATCGTTTTACTAAAGTGTCATCCAAAGTGTACTTATACCCTCAAACCAAAAATCTACGATATCCTTGGTAAGGAATAAATCATAGGAGAATTAAAAAAGAAATGGGCCAAAATACACACAGTAACAATCGCGAATTAACACGATTACCGACAGCATGAAAACACCAAATATTATCTTAAACGTTTCAAACTTATACAGTTTGATAATTCAATCACAAGTGAAAAAGATTCAATAAAGCACAACTTCATGATTTCAGATTTATACTCTTCGATATAAATGTACGATACGAATAAAATTAATACAAAGCCAAATATACAAACATGTAAGGGCTAATCACTTAGTTAGTGAAAGAGGAAAGTTTATTTACTGCCTTTAAATTGTAAGGGCGTTTTCCTTACACCTTTCCTTTCACCATGGAATGTTTTGGACTCACTATTGCTTTTGGAACAGAGATACATCAATGGCTCTCAAAGGTCCGCTAGTTTGAATTTAAACAAAGATAAAAACTGCTCACATTGGTCCAGTAAGTACCCTTCATAAGGATGTCTTCGTGACAAATTTATTTTGTTCAATAACAAATACTCAAAGTAATTAATTTCGGTTTTTATATAATTAACTAAATTCTCGAAAACAAAAGTAAGGTACCACAAGACTTCCAAAATGCAGTTGATCAATTTCTTTATTTTGAATATTGTTAGATAATAATTTTACTGAGAATATATTATATAACTGTTAAAAGATAAACAAAATAATTAGAAGCTCGAAATAGTCAAATATTAAATAAAAAATGATCAAATTTTTAGTTGATAAGATTTACTGAAAAATTATTATATTTTTACCATATTGCCATGATCATTTCCAAAAAATGTTACTAACGTTTTGCTAGACCAAATAAATCTTAAGAATACAAAAAAATATCTAAAGTTATAATTATAAAATTTATTTAGTTTTGGAAGAAAATTAAAATATGGTGCATAAGATCTACCACTTTATAAGACATACATTTTTTATTTGGTCTGAGTTCTAGGCGTTTTTTACTTGTCTTTAGGAAAACCTTTTTGAAAATTTTAATATATGTTTGTGCGTGGGTCTAAATGGATTGTGTTAACATAAGTAGGGGACAGAGAGAGTCGAATGATTTTGTTTTTATTTTAATAACTTTTTATCAGAGTGAACACTACCCTAGTGCTTCAGAGGTGTTATTTGAACCATACTGTTTTTTCGCAAATAAATTATTCACTTCACTTTTTTTTAATTACCCATCTAAAATGCGTGAATTGAGATCTTATAAATATTTTCGACAAATTACATACTTTTTTTGCATTTGGTAGTTAAGAGAGGTAATGGCTGTTACAAATGTGTTTAGTTTAACAAAAGAGGAAATATCTTAGCCGTAAACGAGAAACATTTGTTCATGGCAAAGTTTAGCCGTTATTGTTAGAATCATGGCATCACCTGAGTTAAATTAAAGTTATAAACACTTAATTGTTCTCAACATTCGTCGGTTCATCAACATTTATTTTTACTTTTCTCAATTAAAATCAGTAGTAAATAAATAATTATTGGTTAAATATTTAAATAAAATGACTATTCAAGAATAAAAGGAAAAAGTATTAGTTTCATTTCCATAGGGCACACCGTTCATAAATCCATTTTATTTCGGATAAAAATGTCGATGAAATCTGACGACGGGATACGATTTCGTGAGTGTAAAGGAATACAGAAATAACTTTACTCAAATATATATATATATATATATATATATATATATATATATATATATATATATATATATATATATATATATATATGTATATGTATATATATATATACATATATATATACATGAAAAGTTTTTGATCTTCAAAATTGCTTTGGTTAATTTACAGATATTTTTCGGGTAAAGTGTTGTTTTAATTCACAAACAAGCTTTTTATTCAGTATTTAGGTGGTATTTTATTGACTAGAAACAAGGTGAATTTAATATATTTCATTCTCAAAACACTCCTTTGTCGGAGAAACCTGCTGGTTCCACGCCGCACTTTTTGGCTAACCATGAGTCAATTCTAGACCAATCCCAAATGAAACTTCGACTTCATTTATACGAAATCAAAGCTTGATAAGATTAGAAGTTTTTCAAGAAGTGTAGTATCTGTAGACTACCAAGAGGATGAGAAAAAACATTTACAAGTATTTAGAAGAAAAATCACTTTTCACTATTGTTGCACAGTGGATTTATTTGAGTCAAAATATATTTCATAAAGCGAGTTTCGCCCACTTTACGATGGTGTAATTGGAACTTAATTACCGTGAATAGTTTTAGAATGATCGCTTCCTATTAAAAAAGAACGTGATATACTTTTAAAAAACACAAAACTTAAATTTATTGCTTTTCTGTGAAGAATCGGACCATGGTCTTTTTAGTTGTTTTGGAGGCCAACTAGCATATCTTTAAATATTTCCTTAACATAAGAGACATCCTGTAAATTTAATAAATTTTCATGGATTCGTCGATATATATGGCCAAATCGATTTGTTTCGATTTGAGTTAAGTTATTTCCGCACTCCTTAACAAATAAGTAATCGCATTCCGTAGTCAGATTTCGCCGATATATATGTTTTGTTTTCTTTCTTCACTTTTAATTACTAATCCGACATTTTTATGAAAAAAAAATAAGTTGGTTTAAGAACGGTTGCTAATGAATTTTAATACTTTGTGAAAGAGAATAAAAGTAGGATTAAATACGTTGTTTTTTAAGGATTTACATAAATGTTTTAATTTCATTAGAAATGTTTTTAGAGATATGAAAATAACAAAAGCAGGTATTAGGATTAATTCAAATGCATATGTAACCAGAAATATTTATAAAATAAATTAATGTTTCATAGCTTATTCAGAACATTAAAAAATGAAGATTTAAGACATAGAGTGCTGTGAGAGCTTTTCATAATAAAAAAAAATTAATTGGCAAAAAACGATATTATCTCTTAATTATATTTTATCAGTTTTTTTTTCATTTTACAATTTTTTTTTCTTTCTTATTGTGACTAAGAAAAAGTGGTTTGTCTGCCATATTTCTGGGGCAGTGGTTCTCAGACGGTGCAGAGGGTGCCACAAGAGTGCTCCGAAATTTTAGAATAATTAAATTAAATTAAAGCATTAAATCAAAATAAATAAATAATTAAAACAATCATATAACATTTATATTATTTTTTCATTACTATTTTGTTATTACTATTAGTAGAGGGAAAATGCGGGAGCTGGGACACCATTTGCTCCATCCCCTCCACCGCTAGCCTTAAGTGTCACGTGGTCTTGCCTCGACCCTACCTTAACCACCACGTGGTCTCACCTCGACCTAACCTTAACTATTAGGCCACGCCCCTTTTTAGTCACGTGACCCCTATGCCACGCCCCGTTTTGGTCACGTGATCCAGTTACGTGACCCGCGGCACCTACTGGTCTATGCTCCGCCCGCATATTTTAGTCGCGTGATCCAGTCACGTGACCCACGGCACCTCCTTACCTATGCTCCGCCCACAAGATTTACCCCCTCCACCCATTGAAGGATCAGGTACCCACCTTATAGAGCATGAGTGTACCCGGCCGCCATTTTGTTTTTATACATCGCCATTTTGTTTGTCTACTGTTTGAGAGACTTGAGGTTTTATAATCATAACCTATACGATGAAGGGTCAGGTATCCACTTTATTGTCTGTAACCTACCCTACGGTTATATAATCATAACCTATACGACGAAGGGTGAGGTATCCACTTTATAGTATGTAACCTCCCCTACGGTTATATAATCATAACCTATACGATGAAGGGTCAGGTACCCACCTTATAGTCTGTAACCTTCCCAACGGTTATATAATCATAACCTATACGATGAAGGGTCAGGTACCCACTTTATAGTATGTAACCTCCCAAACGGTTATATAATCATAACCTATACGATGAAGGGTCAGGTACCCACTTTATAGTATGTAACCTCCCAAACGGTTATATAATCATAACCTATACGATGAAGGGTCAGGTACCCACTTTATAGTCTGTAACCTTCTCAAAGGTTACATAACCTTTACATTGTTTTCGTGTTTGTGCAACCTTCTCAATGTTTACGTAATCTTTACAATATTTAACTTTACCAACATTTAAACAGGTTGGATCATGTATAGACAAGTTGGATGATGTCTAGGTGAAATACAAATATGGACTTTGAACTGTTTATCTCTAAAACAAAAATAAATAGTAGGGCTTCTTAATTCTATAACAACTGTTGGACTTGGAACTCTTAATCCCCAACCTTTCTTATCTCGCTGAAACATAAACAAAACAACTTTTCAATGTACAACGTATTTTTAATATCTGATAGTATAAATAATGGCCCTTAGAGGATTAACTTTTAATCGCTAAAATATATTAACAAATCGAAACGACACGCTGGCCAAAGAGGTTGCACCTTTTCATAGCTTTGAAATATTTTCAAAGTACACGAGTCGGTATTAATAACTGCGAACATGTCGCAGTAAATTTTAATTAATGAATATTAATTAATACTATTTCTTAATCCCCTAAGAGCTTTTGGAATTTGAGCTGTTAATACCAAAACATAAAGAATGATTTAGGACTTGTTAATTCTTCTGCTAAACAGTAAACAAATTTCGCAATAATGATTTATCTCTTAATCCTTCCTTTGAAAGTAAACAATGGACTTTGAACTCTCAATACTTTCATCATATCAGGATAGGTAATGATAATATTAGTTTTAGCCAAAGTTTTGTACCTTTTTTAGTTCGGCATTAAGCCTTAAGCCTCTTCACCACGTCAAGGTAAAGGTACAACGAAGAGGTTTTTTTTTTTTTTTTTTTTTTTTTTTAATTTAATTTTTATTTATAATGTAACACTTATACAAAATAAAGTTATAATACAAACATAAATTTTGATCTTGTAAAATTTATACAAAACAAACATAAAATTTAATCTATAAACTAATACATGTATGAATTAAATAAAACAATTTTTAAAATAAAGAAATATATATATATATATATATATATATATATATATATATATATATATATATATATATATATATATATATAAGTTAAGAGCCAGAGCTGGGTAATAACAGAGCTTAATCCCTTTCATGAGTGTAAACAACTCCTAGACCTTATATAAAGAGGATTACTTTCTAAATAAAGTCAGTTGTAACCGATCTCTCTCTGTGTGCTATTATTAAAACCTTTTCTTTTTTTTTGTTTTTAGTGTCTCAAACACGTTAATTGGTGCCGAAACCCGGGACCGGCCGGTTTAAAACAGAACAAGATTGAATTTTTTTTTGCTTAGTTTTTTTTTGCTTTCTGCTTGCGCATTGTACGAATACGGAACAATAATGACGGACGGCGTTGGTAATAGCATTGTAAGACCCGCTACACTGAATCTGTCAGCAGATAATGGGAGTAACGCTTTGGCCTGGATAAAGGTCAAGGTGGCGACAGCTCAGGAGCTGCGGAAGGACGTGTCCAGCCTGAGGGAGTTCACTGGCGAGTTAGGCGAACTGAACCACTTCATCAAGGGCGGTGACCGTTTTACAACAAGACTAGCCGCGAAAGAAGCAGAAAATTTATTGGATCCGCGTGATGCCGAGTCACTAAGAGCGAACCTCATCGGCAGGGTCAAAAGAGGTATTCTGAACCACATACAAGCGGACGAAGAAACCTCTTGGGAAATAGTGAAGGAGAGGTTGAAAAAGGTGTACGGAGGAGGAAGATGGACGATCGAGGAGGACATTTTCCAGATGTTCTGTGAAAGAAAGCAAAGCAGGCAGACACCAGGGCAGTTCGCGGCAATCATGCTACAGCGGTATCAAAAGCTCAACGCAAAGATGAGAGAGATCGTATCCGCGGAGGAAACAGACGCGCGAATGTTATTTCTGTCCACAGTGTGGAAGGTGCAGCTGGCAAGGCAGATTGGGAAAAAGGAAGGATTTCCCGCCGAGAAGACGTTTCTCGAGTGCGCCCAGGCCCTTGTGGATACAGGGGCACGAGAAGAAGAGAGTAAGTAACAGGATGGAAGTAGATGAACCCGAATGGACTAAGGTTCCCGCCAATCGACCAAGAATCTCTTCGCCTCCGTGGAGGAGGGCATTCATCAGACAAAAACCGTCCACGACGGAGAAGAAGACTTGGCAGTCGAGGTCAAGGAATGGCCCGAGGAAGGATGAGAGGAAGTGTCACGGGTGTGGCAGGACGGGCCATCTGGTAGCTCAATGCCCGCGCTCCAGATGTTATGAGTGCGGGACGGAGGGGCATTATGCAAGGCAATGTCCATACGTCTATCGCAGGAAAGAGGGCTATCAAGGAGAGCTGATGGAAGTGAACGCTCAGGAGGTACGAAAAAGAAGGTACTCGTCCAGGCGAGGCGGAACTCCCAGGGACACATCCAGTATATCGGGATCTTCAGAGACGGAGGAGGAACCAGGAAGCAGTGGCGGTGAGGGAAGCTCGAGCAGCGGCTGGAACCGACAACGCAAGGTAGCGCAGCATCGCGGACAGCGGCAGACGACAATGGTGAGAAGGAAGCAGACGACTGTATGAGGCGGGTGCGCGCAGATAGGCGACCGAGCTTGCGTCATCAACAATGTAGCAGGTGAGTCAAAGAATTGGTTGCCTATTATTAAAACAAACAGTGAAGTGAAGTGCCTCGTAGACACAGGGAGCTCGAGCACCCTGCTGTCAAAAATAGCGGCGGAGAGTTTGTGTGGCAAGGGAGAGGCACTTCAGATCCGGAAATGTAAGTGTAGGCTAGTAACCTTAGGTGGGCCATGTAAGGTGATGGGTGAGGCGGACATGGGATTGAGCGAGTGGGGAGAAACGGGAGCACGAGTACAAGTTCATGTAGTAGAAAGCATGCCCAGGGAATACCAGGCTATAGTTGGGTGCGACCTGTTAGAGAGGGTAGGCGCTAAGGTGGAAAATAAACTTGGCAGGTGGTATGTCAAAATAGGAGGCAGGTCATACACGTGTCACCGTGCCGTTAGAGGCTCGCGGGTGGGGGCCGTGAATTGGGTGGTAGAGTGGAGAAAACTACTGCTAAAAGAATTTCGGGACATCTTTTATAAGGAAGGGGAGATATTAGGTGTCACGGGAAAGACATTACACGAAATTCCGTTAAAACAAGAAAAAATTACGTACGTGAAGGAAAAACGGTATCCCCAAGCGCTGAGGCAACACATCCGGGAAGAGTTGGAGGAGTTGAAGCGGCAGGGAATCATAATCAATAGTTCGTCCCCGTTTAATAGTCCCTTGTGGGCAGTAAAGAAGAAGAGTACGACAGGGCAAGAAAAATATAGAGTAGTTGTGGACTTTCGTCAGGTAAATGACAATACGAAAGACGAAGCTTATCCGATTCCCAGGTTCGAGGACATAATAGACAGGCTTAGCGGGGCTACCATATTCAGCACATTAGACTTAAAGGCGGGGTATCACCAGATCAAAATTCACCCTAGAGATCAGGCGAAAACGGCCTTCACGTTTGAACGGGGGCACTATGAGTTCACGAGAATGCCCTTTGGACTGAAGAACGCGCCCCTCACGTTCCAAAGATTAATGGATGAGTTCCTCAGGGGTATCGACGAAGGGATCTGCCAGGTCTACATGGATGACCTGTTGGTATTCAGTAAATCCGAGGAGGAACACGAGCAACACCTGAGACAGGTATTCGCGAGAATAAGGGAATTCGGTTTGAAACTGTCTCCAGAAAAGTCGGTTTTGGGTTTGGCCGAAATAAATTTTTTAGGTCACACAGTATCGCGAAAAGGGGTTAAGCCGGATAGGTCCAAAGTGGAGGCAATCACCAGGATGGCAATACCCCGGGATGTAAAAGGCATAAGAAGACTTCTGGGGGCCCTGAACTATTACCGGCGGTTTGTACCGGACATGGCGCGTTACTTGGTACCTATAAATAATCTACTGAAAAAGGGAGCGCGGTTGGTCGTCACACCTAGCATGGAGGACAACCTGAAGAAATGTATGGAACACCTAAAGGAGGAACCTATTCTAGCATTCCCAGACTTCAATAGGCAGTTTACAGTGACCACGGATGCCAGCGAGTATGCCTTGGGTGCAGTGTTATCCCAGGAGAATGACCGTGGGGAACGGCCCATAGCGTACGCGAGCAGAAGACTGTCGGATGCCGAAGCAAGATATAGCGCGCTCGAGAGGGAATTGTTGGGCATCGTTTGGGCTATCGACCATTTCCGGCCATACCTATTCGGAAGAAGATTTAGGGTCCAGACTGATCACAGGCCGCTATAGTGGGTCGGACAGTTGAAAGAGTCGTCGGCTCGAGTCGCGCGATGGAAAGAGAAGTTAAGCCAGTATTCTATGGACGTCGTCTATAAACCCGGCAAAGAGAATGTGGTCGCCGACTGGTTGTCGCGGGCGCTGATGGTGAATGCCATAGAAGAGGACGTAGCGGGATCATCGAGAGACATCCGACAATTTTTACAGGATTGGTCACCAGAAGGCGAAGGAGAGCAGGCTACGACAGAGGCAGAGAGGGAAGAGACGTCATCACCCAGAGACAGTTCTACGGATGAGAGACCCCAGGATATAGAGGAAATTGACGAGATCGTTAATGATAAACCGCGCCAGGTAATCTGGAAGACGAAGACGTCGGGGATGCTCGCTATTGAGTACTCGCGTTATGGGAGGTCACGCGTGAATGTTATCTCGTCACAACCAGGGGTACGATTAGATCTCGTCTGTAAAGCACTGAAAGACGCGTCTAAACCGGGTAAGACACACCACATATATGTGGGTAACGCCACCATCTGGGATAAAATCAAACAGGTGTGGAAGACGGATCAAATCCCAGATCGAGTCTTCATTCGATGTAGGGTAATGGTCGAAACCATCAGAGACGTCGAACGACAGAAGGAGTTAACCGGGGCGTACCACCAGGGGAAGACCAACCACCGAGGGGTCAGTGAAACATTACAAGCACTCAAGAGACGGTACTATTGGTCAGGGATGCGGCGGACCATCCAGGAAGTCATTGGAGCATGCGAGGTCTGCATGACTACTAAGTATGATCGTCACCCACCGCAAGCAGTACAAGAAGAAACGCCAACAGGTACATTACCACTCCGGGATCTTCAAGTGGACACGTTCACTTGGAGGGGATTCACGTGGATGACGGCCATAGACGTTTTCAGTAAAGTGGCGATGGCTCATCTCATCCAAAGCAAAGCGGCGGAATCGGTGCTACTAGCCTTACAGACGTGGTTCATGTTTTACGGAGTACCCGACCGTATAACATCCGATAAAGGGAGGGAATTCGATAACGTGATCCTGAGTGAGGAAATGCGGAAATTAGAAGTCAGGTGGCACTTTAACACTCCGGGACACCCGAAGGGTAGGGGAGGGGTAGAACGGTTGCATAGCAACCTAAGTGAACACCTCAGAGTGTACCACGTGGAACAGGGGTGGACCCCAGATATAGCGATGCGGAAGGCGATTGCGGCATACAATCATTCAATCCACTCAGTTACGGGATTTGCGCCGTTCGAAGTACTATTTGGGGTTCGAGGCCCCAGTAGGGATTGTGAGGCGACGATAGGGGACATTACGAACGGCCGCGAAATCATGGCAAACCACGTCCGATTGCGGGAGTCGTGGGAAAAAGCGCGAAAAAAAATAATAAAGGAGAAACGAACCAGGGTAGGTAAGGAAAACGCAAAGGTACGGGATCGCGGGGAAATAAAGATCGGGTCAGTTGTATACCGGCGGATTGGATCTAACAGGGGAAAAGAACCGCGGAGATACGAGGGACCATTCCGCGTCGTCGTAATACGCGAACATAACGTGGTAACGATCGAAAGTATTGGGGACCCTAAGAGGCGGCGAACAGTCCACATCGAGCAACTGAAGTTTCCTTTGGGGTCTGGAGTGCCTTCGCCTGTGCAACCGGAGGAAATGTAAACGAGAGTGTATTTTTTTTTTTTTTTTTTTTTTTTGTATTATAATTTTTATTTAAATTGTATTTCTTAGTTTTATGTTATTTACAGTCTAGTGCTTATTATTGTGCAACAGTGCAACAGGCCGTGGTTTAGTTGTGTTTTCTGTTTGAACACTTTTTTTTTATAGAATTGTATGTATTTAGTTTATGGATTTGGTTGTTTCTAGGAGCTGTAACGTTGTACAGGGATAAATGCTGTGAATTGCTCAGACTGGTCACTCCTTTAAGTTTCCAAAAGTGTCTGGAAACTGGAGGGGGGGAGTTAAGAGCCAGAGCTGGGTAATAACAGAGCTTAATCCCTTTCATGAGTGTAAACAACTCCTAGACCTTATATAAAGAGGATTACTTTCTAAATAAAGTCAGTTGTAACCAATCTCTCTCTGTGTGCTATTATTAAAACCTTTTCTTTTTTTTTGTTTTTAGTGTCTCAAACACGTTAATTTATATATATATATATATATATATATATATATATATATATATTTAAAAAACAAAATATAAGCCTTCTTTAATCTATGATATAATAAAACTAAACCCTCTAATTGTATTTAAATTTAATTTGGAAAACAAAAATATAATAATGATATCATCATGAAATGTATAATAAGCAGAACTTTTTGCTAAATGGCAGGCTGGTCGGCATAGCAAATATTAATATCGTAGCCCTGAGCAATAATAATTATGAGCCTGATAAGAAAAAATTTATTTTCGATACGGATCAAGATAAGAAAATATTTAATAAACATTTCGATTTTTTTTGTTGTTGTTGTATTTTCGTGCAATTAAAAGAGAAATAAAAGCATTGGAACAATTCTGTTGAACTAATCGGAGATCTATTCACCTCTCATTCACTCACACAATCAAGTTTGCGGGTTTTTAGACCTCGCCAGTGACTTACATTAAGGGTTTACAGGTGATTAAACCTTGCCAGTGACCCATTCCATTTAGGGTTTACGGGTGTTTAAACCACGCCAGTGACCCATTCCATTCAAGGTGAATAGAATTTAAACCAATTATTTTTTATCCATGCTTCTAAAGCCTTTGTCCGATACTGCGTGCATTTCTCTTGAGAAAAATTATGCATGATGCAATAGTTGCCTTGCTTATCTAAGATGAGTGAATCAATTTTCGGACAACCAAAATCTTCCAAGTTGACTATAGAGCAATTGTACAAATTTTGTGATAGAAATAGTTTCTTATCTCGACCCTTAACAAAAACAAATTTATAATTACAATCAATAAAGTTGAAAATTTCTTCAATAATTTCATATTCAACTTCCCCATATTCCCATTTAATTTTATGATAATAATTTTCTAGCCAATAGTTTGTTCTTCTACTTTTATCAGTTTGTGTATATTGCTTCGGTGGTTTAAAAATCCAATGTCTTGACGACTTGAAAGCTTGATCAAAAAGAGACAAATCTTTAATAATATAACCTCCCAGGCTATCGACAAAGCACTGGAAGTCTACAATCACTACACTAGCCGAAACCATACTGAACACTGAGCAAAGGATTCACCTCATTTTATACCATTCGCCGAACCGTACCAATTAGAGGGTTATATTCTACGAGTCTATCATGTATAATTAGACAATATGCTGTAGTATTTGACGGAAATATAGTTTTTGATTCGAATTCTAATCTTACATCTACTGGTCCACTTTTTATAGATTCAGATTGATTCGAACAATCTATTACGATTAAAGGTGCTTTTTCTTTAAAGTTTTGTAAAAAAGACAGAGGTTGCATTTGTGCGCCATAATAGGAATTTTGAAATGAAGCGTACATATGGTAGAGCAGGGCGAACCGATTGGATGAAATATCTATATTCAAATCATCATATGGATAAGCTTTACAATTTAAATACAATTTGACGTTGGAAATATTACAATGATCAAAGTTGCTTGCATCTTTTACATGATTATTCAATCCTTCAGTTTGAAAAGTTAATATGATATAACGTGGTTTTTCCAGCTGACTTGAAGTTTTAACGGGCCAGATTTGTCTCTGACTCGCTGGTAGTAAAGGATAATCGTAAAGTTCCCAGGTTCTAAAACCTAGTGAAAATATCTTTTCTGATTTGAGATGACGCATCAAAGCCAGTCTCTGATGTTCATTTACTGTGACATAAGGCAGCTTCCAGCATAGTCTCTCCAGTTCTATTTTACACTTTTCAGCCGCCTCAATTCCGGTTCCTGGTCGCTTTGTTATGTAGCAGTTTTCATCATGTCTACTTCTAACAAATATCAGTTCTTGCTTCACATTCATTACAATCTTCTGATAATCTTCACAGAACCCAAGAAGAGATGATAAAGGAACGCATAAGTTGAAGTACCCCTCTGCTGATGTAATGTTTAGTGTATCATATTTTGGATAGCACCATCCCCAGTTATCTAAAAACTGGGAACCTCCCTTGAGCGAAACCAAATTTTTCAAGGTCGAAGTAATTCCCGGATTTTTCACGCGATCTATTTCCACTCCACTCAGTTCATATCTTATTTCATCAAATAAAAATGCAAACATGTTGTTAGTTAATTTTAATGCACTGGGAACTGCTGAATCATCCTCCTTGAGAAATTTTCCTTCGACGTAAAGCAGACTTTGACTAGGAAGAGTATATAAGTCTTGATGTTGCAGACTGATACGTATTTCATCCCCTGGCTGAAGATTTGTAGATGAATAAGGTGATGAGAATGAAATTCAATCCCTTCAACTGAATTGTCAAAAGTAGCAGTTTCTTCCAAATTTAATATTTCCATGTTGATGATAAGATGTAATATCCAGCAGTTTGAAGAAATCTAATATTACTCGCCGTCAACGATCTGCACTCTTCAACAGTCTTCACCGGAATGATGCTTCTGTTCGTGGCTGCGCTTTTATATATCTCTCTGAGGTCCAAACCCATGGTTGCTCCTGTCTATATGAGATCCAATAAATACAGGAGGCACAGCAGACCAATTAGTTCACGATTATTGATATTGTTTATCGTTTTAAGAGATTCGATTTGTAACTTCGCAATCAATGATGTTCTTCTACACAGTCTTCAGCGGAATGATGAATCTTTTAGTGGATACTCCTTTATATACCTTTCTGAAGTCCAAACCCTTGGCTGCCCCTGATTATATGAGATCCAGTAAATAGAGGAGACATAACTGGCCGCAATTATTAGTTCCTGTCTTTTGATATTGCTTATCATTTTTAGAGATTCTATATTTTTTCATATAGTGAACGAACTCAGGTGGAGGTTCAGCCCCACTACTGTCAAAGAAGTAAACCAATTGTCCAACTTTCTTATAGCATACCCAATGAGTACCTTTTCCGTAGCTCTTGTCCAAATTGAAAACTGCACATTCGTTATTCCACGGTTTACTGGGAAATTCGTCTTTCATAAACACTCCTCGGAACGCTCGTATTTTATGCACTTTCGTCAACAGAAGTATATCGAAATTGCTCAATTTTGTTCTAGGTATAATTCGTTGAAATTGTTTAGCTTCATCGCTCAGTTTAATCGCACTGCCTCCAATCCGTTTTGGCGTTATGATAACTCGTAGCTTCTTTTTCTTCTTGTTGTTGTCAGCGCAGCGTTTCATGACTGAATGATCATTATAGCCATGATCGAGTCTCATATATTGATGTTGTCAGCTGTCTCCCAACTGTTATGTGAACTGTCGAAACCGAGCCATTTAACCAAAACTTTATTGCCTTTCCTTTTAATCAACTTCTCGACAAGGTAGCAGTCAGGATGTCTGACCAATTGCAGCTCTTCTTGATAGAATCCTCCTGCAATATTTTCGCCTCTGTCATCCTTCAAGTGATATGTTACGGGCACAGTGTTTTTAACCCGAGCGATCGTAAAAATTTCCGAGGTCCAAGACGGTTGATAGCCCTTAGCGAACTGAGCCTTGTATTTTGAGATTCTCACTCGATCTCCGACTCTATATCTGGCGATCTTCACGGCGAGTTCCTTTTTACCGTACACTTCGAGCAAAAGCCGTTGTTCGATTTCCCTCCCTCGCACATCTATCGGCTTCATCTTTATCGTACTATGTTTTCTATTATTATATTCGCTGAGAAGTGAGCTCAAAATTGGGAGCCACTTGTAGTTCCCTTGTAAACTGAACTTTTTCCACATCATAGACTTTAATGTTCGATTGAATCTTTCCACTATCGAAGCCTTGAGGTTGCTGTATGTAGAGTAATGTTTGATCTCACCACTGCTTTTCATCAGCATTTTAAATTCCTTATTGTAGAACTCCTTGCCGTTGTCTGTATGAAGATTTCGAGGTTTTCTCTCAGTCAATATCTTTTCGAATGCTCGCCTTACTTCGACCGCTGTCTTATTCTTGACCGGGACAGCCCAAGCATATTTCGAGAAGCAATCAATCACTGTGAGTAGGTATTTGTAGCCATTATTTATTCGCGAGTACGGAATCAACTCCACCAAGTCAGCCTGCCATAAATCATCGATACCTTTTAGTAGGACATTTCTTCGCTGAAATGTTCTTCTTGCCGGTTTGTGCAGCTCGCGTACGATCTGTTCTTTGACAGTCGTCATATTGAACTGAGACCATTCACATTTTTCACTAAGCTATTATACCTCCTACTCGGAGTTGCGTTTCTATACGACGAATCTCCATCCGTTTCTTGGCGCTATCAGAAGATTCGATCAACTCTCTCAATCTATTAACTAAAATGTTGGGGTCTTCAATTCCACTTCCTTTTTTCGGCGGAAATAGTTTTGAGATCACCTTTTTATATTTTAGATTGTGCTTAAGTTGTCGTATCGGTCCAGTGGGACTGTATTCCTTCTTGTGAACGTTTGTCTGATTCAATTTTTTCTTGTACTTGTCGTAGTCATCCTTTGTCGCTAGATCGAGTTTTGGATTTGCCATAAACAAGAGCTCAAAAAGACCTGATGTGCCACAGTAATCAACGTCCCCCACGGAAATAATATCTTTGCTAATTGAAACAACTGCATCTCCAACGGAGAACCTATTGCCATCGTAGACTATACCATAAATCGTGTCGAGATCTTTTATGTCATTGTTGACTAGTTTTTTAATATACTTGGAAGCTACCTCGCCAACCTCTTGCAAGCAGTGCTCAACTAGTTCTTTGCCTTCAGGAGCTTGTGCTTCTTCTCTCACCATTTGCAAAGAGGATCTCGATTCCTTGGTTGTTACAACCGGGCTAGCATCTTGGGGACTATTTTCGAACACTTCCTCTTTCAAAGGACCACCTATTGCTCCATCGCCCTCTGGAGAGTCTGTATATAACCATCTAGGTCGCAATGTTTGTAATGAACTAACCATTGGTGTTTCCTCAATTCTCTGCCTCTTTATTCCCTCAATCAGTGATTGTGATGTCATATCAGATAATTTTTCCTCCTTCTTTATACTCGGAGAGTAAAAATGTGTCTGATTCTCGATTTATGGTGTTTTGATAACGTGTAATCTGTTCATCGAGTCGATGACAGGTTTATATTTTTCCTTCAAATACTCATCAATTTCCTCTCTACTTCTCTTCAACAAGTTGCATTTTTGTTGAATCGCTCTTCTCATTTCAATAATTTGGCGAGTGACCGTTTCAGAAGATGTTGACGGTTCCATGTCTATTCACAGACTGACCTTAAGGTGAACATTCAAGGTATTACATAGGTATCGAAACCTTTTCGATATCGTCCATCTGAAATCTCTCTGTCTTTATCTAAAACGATAAAGGCATATTTATCATCTTTCCAACACCAATGACATATTTTTTGAAAGATTTCAAATCCATATCAGAGTTGACGTGGTCATCGTAGATCCTTCTCAAATTAAGTTCGTCTTGTCGGAAAAGAATTAGAAGATTTGCATTTTCTCTTACTAGATGTTTTGGAATTCTGGTATAACTCTGACTCAATTAGAAAATGTCGATACCATTATGCCGGCCCATGCAAAAGT
This sequence comes from Rhaphigaster nebulosa, assembly GCA_948150685.1. Lineage (NCBI taxonomy): Eukaryota > Metazoa > Arthropoda > Insecta > Hemiptera > Pentatomidae > Rhaphigaster > Rhaphigaster nebulosa. Next base: position 111,131,825 of record OX411307.1, read on the forward strand.
ACGCTCGAACGTTATCTTGTTTATCGCAGGCGATGTCATCGAAAATAAATATAGAATTGGCACGTGCTTCCTTCGGTGTTGGTACATTTGAATTGTCTTCGTATTGAAAAAAACCGATATCCTCTAAAGGTTCTAGTACTCGCGCTAGTTGCCTATATTTTGGCTGATGTAAAGATTTTGCGAATAAGTAAATATTCTCATACCTCAAACCTTTAGGATCATAGATCAAACTCAACATGAGATTTGTTTTCCCGGAATTTGATGGTCCACATACTAGACATCTGATAGAGTCGGGCTATAGAGGACCGTGTCTCGATATTTTTATATCGGAACAGTCCCGATCTTCTATATTGGAAATATGCAAAGTATGGTGTTGCTTTACCAAACGCATGTTGAAGACTGATAAGAATAGCTGCACTTCTCCCCCTTATATACTTATCGCGCCGACTGGGACCTAGCGAATATTTTAGGCTATGATAAATAAAAACTAAAACTAAATAAATAAATAAATGAGGATTAAATGTTTCATAAAATTCATATTTTCGTTTGCACTCATCTTAGTTTTCTAAATATAATTTAGAAGTAAGCCTCTCCACCTCGTCAAGTTGTGAGTGCTTCGGGGAGGTTTGTTGATATAATATTGCTGTTAATATTTTGTAACATACATTCTTTATTGGTATTTAGTGGTTCTGTCCTGACGGCTAACAAGAGTGGGAGTGTCAAGATTTATTCCTCGGGACCGCCGAAAAATAAATATTAACTGCCCCAGTGAGAATCGAACCCACACCGTTCCGAACCAGGCACTCTGGAACCTTCGTCCCAACTTGCCCGGCCATCACGGCCTCGCCATCTAGCTCATACCGTTCCGAACCGGGCACCCTGGAATCTTCGTTCCAACTTGCCCGGCCATCACGGCCACGCCAGAGACCATAACACACATTCCATAGCACTCATTCTTTGGTTTACAAATAAAAACACCAATAATATATCAACAACAAAAAAAATAAAAAAATTAACTTTACAAAATTAAATATTTAATAGCATCTGGAAACGATAAATAATTGAAAATTTCCTTTAAACCTTTCATTCATTTGGTCATTTTTATAGTGTATTTAAAAAAACAGCTAAAACATCTTATTTAAAAAAACAACTAAAAACATCTTCTTATTTAAAAAACAAAACAATAAAAACAGCTAAAACATCTTATTTAAAAAACAACTAAAAACATCTTCTTATTTAAAAAAAAAAATGGATTGTAATATATTATGACGCGTATTTATTATTATAGAGGTCTAAATCGATTGACTTTCAAAAGAAGACCATCAAGACATTTAAGGAACCATCCGCTCCCCTTCATCATCATCTCTTCCATCTCGGTAGCAATTTTCGAGTAGCTTCCGCTGAGGCGGAATATTGTAGAGATGTCGTAAATCGTTATATTTTTAGTTTTAAAAGCACGATCGCACGTCTCTCCTCTGACGTTTTCATACGTAGCCTCCAAAACCAAATTAAACTTTAGGGGAGCGTCTGATTCCGCCAAATATTCTGAAATTAGCCGATGTAGGGTGTCTGTCTGATTGCAGAGAAATTCCACAGCATCGATTGGTTCAGAACATGAGAGGAAAAATGTCTTGAGGTCTCCCCCGAATGCTGTCTCGATCTCATATAAAGGTCCTATAGCCGCCTCCAAGCGCCTTCGCTTCGTCCTGACGAGCGGTGTTTCTCTTTGGCAACGACGTATATGCTTTCTGCACTGCGTTATAGAATTAAAAATCTTACCGCAGGTAACACATGTTCGTCGTGGCAGGGTAGCCAAACATGAATTTTCATGATGGACTCTATCAATCTTCCTACTAAAATCCCTGTCGCAGTACTGACACTTATTTAATGACGACATGATAAAAATAAAAAGTTAATTTAAAATGAAATAAGTAAAACTCTAACTATAAAAAATATTGAATAAAGAAAAAATCAAAATTAATTGAAAACAAAAGAATTAATCTTAATTTTTTTTAAATTATTAAACAATTAAAAATAATATAAAAGAAAAAAATTAAAAAATGGGAAAATTAAGCAACACTTAAGCAAAAAATTAAAATTGGAAACAAAAGAGTTAATCTTAACTTTGAAATAATATTAAACAGTTAAAAAAATTAAACGATGAGAAAATTAAAAACGAATTTATAAACTGATATGGAACAATAAGATAAAACTACACTCCAACCAAAATGAACAGAATGTTTAAAGAAAAATCAACTCACACGGTTCCAGAGATGCTTCAATTAGCACAATGAGATAATGAGAAAGAGCTCCGCAAATACGACCCTATTTATAGAAGGAGAATACTCGAATCTGATTGGCTGTCCGGTTCCCCCACCACAGATCATTGTACCCCCACCACCCGCTATGAAGCGAGCATGAGTCGACATGCTCTGACCCAAGTCAGGCGATACTCAGGTCGAACAGAGTATCAATAAAATATAAATTAGTATTAATACTAATTATGAATTAGTGTTGATTAAGTATTAATTAATATTCATTACTAAAAAATTACTACATCGTGTTCGCAGTTATTAATACCGACTCGTGTACTTTGAAAATATTTCAAAGCTATGAAAAGGTGCAACCTCTTTGGCCAGCGTGTCATTTCGATTTGTTAATATATTTTAGGGATTAAAAGTTAATCCTCTAAGGGCCATTATTTATAATATCAGATATTAAAAATACGTTGTACATTGAAAAGTTGTTTTGTTTATGTTTCAGCGAGATAAGGAAGGTTGGGGATTAAGAATTCAAAGTCCAACAGTTGTTATAGGATTAAGAAGCCCTACTATTTATTTTTGTTTTAGAGATAAACAGTTCAAAGTCCATATTTGTATTTCACCTAGACATCATCCAACTAGTCTATACATGATCCAACCTGTTTAAATGTTGGTAAAGTTAAATATTGTAAAGATTACGTAAACATTGAGAAGGTTGCAAAAACACGAAAACAATGTAAAGGTTATGTAACCTTTGAGAAGGTTATAGACTATAAAGTGGGTACCTGACCCTTCATCGTATAGGTTATGATTATATAACCGTTGGGAAGGTTACAGACTATAAGGTGGGTACCTGACCCTTCATCGTATAGGTTATGATTATATAACCGTAGGGGAGGTTACATACTATAAAGTGGATACCTCACCCTTCGTCGTATAGGTTATGATTATATAACCGTAGGGTAGGTTACAGACAATAAGGTGGATACCTGACCCTTCATCGTATAGGTTATGATTATATAACCGTTGGGAACGTTACAGACTATAAGGAGGATACCTAACCCTTCAACAAAACCTCAAGTCTCTCAAACAGTAGAAAAACAAAATGGCGGCATAAGAAAAACAAAATGGCGATGTATAAAAAACAAAATGGCGGTCGGGTACACTCATGCTCTATAACATGGGTACTTGACCCTTCAACAAAACCTCAAGTCTCTCAAACAGTAGACAAACAAAATGGCGATGTATAAAAAACCAAAATGGCGGCCGGGTACACTCATGCTCTATAAGGTGGGTACCTGATCCTTCAATGGGTGGAGGGGGTAAATCTTGTGGGCGGAGCATAGGTCAGGAGGTGCCGTGGGTCACGTGACTGGATCACGTGACTAAAATATGCGGGCGGAGCATAGACCAGTAGGTGCCGCGGGTCACGTAACTGGATCACGTGACTAAAATGGGGCGGGGCATAACGGTCACGTGACCAAAAAGGGGCGTGGCATAGGGGTCACGTGACTAAACAGGGGCGTGGCCTAATAGTTAAGGTTAGGTCGAGGTGAGACCACGTGGTGGTTAAGGTAGGGTCGAGGCAAGACCACGTGACACTTAAGACTAGCGGTGGAGGGGATGGAGCAAATGGTGTCCCAGCTCCCGCATTTTTCCTCTACTACTATATTATGTTTTTATTTTATTTATTTATATGGTCTTTTATTTCATTTTAAATAATAATAATAATTTTAAAATAAAATAATAGGACTGCCGTGAAGTTTACTTTATAATGTCGGTGTGCCGCTTTAGTGCAATAGGCATTCTTACAAACCTAAAGGATTATTATGAGCCCCGAAAGGAAAGCTGTGCCACTTCTTGAATAAATAAGAAACGGCCAGAGGGAATTTTCAATTATTATAATCCTGGTGGAAAAAATTATAACTAAGTCTTTTTCTTTTAAAAAGCTATTTAATCTACTATTTAATAACTTCTTTTTTTTAAATATATTCGACTTCCAAATTAACGTTTAATAAACATTTTAGTCAATCTCTTAAGTATGCCTCTGTTTAAAGTGTCTATTTTACTTTAATTTTAATCATCATTATATTTTTCTATTAGTTTATGTTTCTATTATTCAAATTATTTATATTTTCTGTAAAAATGGTGTGAATGAACACTTTAAAATAAAAACAGTTTATCTCAAAATTATCTTTGCTTGTATAATAAGGTTCAGCATCTTGAGTTCAAAGTAAGTCACAATATTCCACATATGTTGAATTCCGTATTTATTAAAAATTTAGATAAATATCATAGATAAATATTTATAATTGTAATTAGGGGTTGATAAATTATTTGCCACTTCTATAATTTTTGTTTTTATAGAAAACTAGTTTCGAATCTTATACATTCATCTTCGGTTCTAAAAACACACAAAAATTCAAAAATAAGCGATTCAAAATACAGTTTGGTATTATCATGCATATTAAATTAAATGTAATATAAATTAGTATTATAAAACATTTATGAAATATGAATTTAATCAAGGCAAGAAATTAAATACATGCTGGTACTCACCAAATCTATTTAAACCTTGTTGAGTACCAACATGTATTTGATTTATTGTTTTAATTAAATTCATAATTCATAAATATTTTATAATACTAATTTATATTACATTTAATTTAATATACATGATAATACCAAACTGTATTTTGAATTGCTTATTTTTGAATTTTTGTGTGTTTTTAGAACTAAAGATGAATGTATAACTTTCGAAAATAGTTTTCAATAATAACAAAATTATAGAAGTGGCAAATAATTTATCAATCCCTAATTAGATTGATCCTTCTGTACCATCTCGCGGATGTCAACTGATTGATAATTGTATTCAAAATGCATAGATAATTAAAATTTATAATTTTGAAATTTACTTTCATCTGTTTTTGCTTCATTTGTTAACAATTCCTATTGTATAAATCTGAAACCACCAGTTTTACTAATACCTAATCCCATCCTCTAACCATTTCCTAAATGCTTGAAGTTCGGCGATATGATTTAATAAAGCAGTATTTTGACTATCTATACCAAAATTAAAAAAAGTCTATGATTAAATGAATATAAAACCAAAATTAAAAAAAAAATTATAGTAATAATTATTCAAACCGAGAAATAAATTCAATAAAATTTTCAATAAACATGGCAAACACCTGTGGAGGATCAAACGATAGTGAGAAGGCCTCAGGTGGTCTAAAGGTAAAATTCGACGTAGACTGGCAATAATTTTATTCTCTCAGCAATAATAGGTCTTTTCAAGAGGAAGAGAACATAAAATTGAATTAAATTACGAAATAACTACATTAACGTTTTAGAAAATAACAAAAATAAAAGTAGTGCTGTCGTTTGTAGTAGTGTGGTGAGCTTTCACTCCAAGTCGTAGAATATTCAAGTCCGAAACTGAAGCTTGGGAAAACTTTGATCATATCAAGAACTGCAGCTAAAGTAGCACTCTCAACATGAGAAATAACATAGGTACTTTAAGGCGCCAAAGAGTTTATGCAATATTTTACGTAGGCAGAAAAATTCATGAAATATATCCGGCCACCAATATAAGATAAAAAATTAATGTGAATTTAAATCAAAATATAATAGCTAGTTTATTTTCCAATAAATAAAATAATCCGAAGAGAATCTTCTCAATGAATAAATTATAAAATGTATTAATTTTTTTTTCTAAATCAAGCATATCGACTTTTTTTTTTTAGAGCCGTAAGTGCCGTTTAGAAAAAAAAGAAACAAATGAAATGATTTTTCCACAAATAACAATATATATTTTTTTAAATTTTATTCTGTATCGTTTACAGTAGGAGTTTCGAAGTCTTTTTCAAAAAACGACGTCGATAATCATTCATAAATGTATTCATAAAAAATTATAATTAATACAATTAATTTCGCATTTTAAAAATTCACCATGAAGACATGACTAGGAACAGTAACGTGGTTTAAATAAAACAATGTCTTCTCTTGGAAATCTGCCAGCCTGTAGACTACATTTTAAACTGTCAGAGCCAAAAATTCGAATGTATAATAAATCACAGAATTAATATCGCACTGCCCTATTTTAACAAGGCAGTTGAGAATTATGAGTTATAGTTTCAAGAAGAACTACATTTTATTATAGTGTAAGTTTAATCTAACATTCAAGAAATTATTTTGATGTTGAGATTATTATTTTTCTTTATATTGGATTTAGAAAAAAATATTAAATATAGTAATAAATATAAATATATACTCCTTCAATGACCTAAGGATGTTAGAGATTTATATACAAAACGGGGGCCGATTAAAAGTTTCATGCATCCATATCTCAGACATTTATGAAGATAGAGGAAAAATAGAGTGTTTTAGAATCATCAGGTATACCAAAGACAAAAAAAAAGTCCTAGTCTAGGTATAATGATTCCGAAACACTCTTAGTAATGTTATTAATAATTAATAATACATTCAACAATTAATAATAAACCATTGTGTAATAATTTGTATCGGTTTGATTTAATGTATAAACTATGGCAAAAACTAATTTTGTAAAAAGACTTTCATTTTAACTATGCAACAACTTCAAAAGCCGATTATTAAAATTATTATTAAATTGATTAAAAATATAAAATACCTAAACATATTCTATAGGTAATATAAACGAAAATATTTATTCTAATGCCTACAAAATAGTTCAATTTCTAATTACCATTAAAATTATGTCGCATACAAAAATATCTAAAAGCTGTTGCTACATCGAAAAGTGAGGGATTGAAACAAGGGTTCCAAAAATATGACAACAGCGGTCCACAATTTATAAGGGGTTACTAGAACAGGTCAAGGGAATGCTGAAAATTGATTTATGTGTTGCTAAATCAGGCTTGTTCATCTGAAATAAACATTGATGTTTTTCGAAAACTAAATTAGTTTGCTTTCAATAACGCAATTGTATCTTATATGGAACAAATCATTAAAAATTATCTTTCATTTTATCTAGTCAGATTAGGATTATCATAATCAAAAATAAAATTGATAGCAGCATTTCCCAAAACCTATCCGAAAGGTAAATGATAAAGCTTATTGTATTATGCGATTATTTAGAATTGTTTGGCAAGTTAAAAAATTATAGATTGATTTCTTCCTAAATTAGGAATATTCTGTCCAGCTGTCCCCTTGTCATTGGCAGCGTTTTCATTTTCATCCAATGCTTTTAAGTCAATATATCGTCGTTGCAAACCTCCTAATTAACCAAAAATCAGTTATGATTTTTTTTTTTTATTTGTATTCAAATAAATCTGAGTTATTTCTTGACAAAAATCAAAAACATAATTTTTAAATTATAAAAACAAAAATCTAGTCATGATTTGATGTTATCCCAAAAAATAATTCCCAATTTCAATCCCTGGCCAAAACATTCAGAAGAATGAAGGAAAATTACTGTGAATAGAATATAGAAATTCTGAACTGATGTAATAACGGAAAAAATGGCGGGAATGAATAATTTTAACGAGTTCCAATGTAAAATATTCCAATTAACATTTCAAAAATTCGTTCAAAAACTTTCTTCAAAGACCACATGTAGCATTCAGTATATTTTATTAATAATAAGAATTACAATAACTTAAATTTCATTATAAATTGGCAAAACTTAAGCTGATAATATTCTAAATTTAGGCTAAGTTGGTTCTGTTAACCCGGAATGGTTCGCCAACTTATCGAACGGTAACAAGATCAAACAGGGCCGCACCCCCTCACTTTCTATAGCGGCATGGCACAACCCTTTTCTTCCCAAAATTGTAGACAAAAATATTTATCTTTATTTAAATTATAAGAGTATTATAAATACAATTTATATATATAAATTATAAGAGTATTATAAATACAATTTATATATAATTTTAAATTTATTAGTTGGTTACATTTTGAAATAATTGATTTTATATTTCGCTTGATCAATCATGACCTGATAATAAAAATTAAAAAATCCTAGCTTAAGCATTGTTATCTATTAGACAGCTTGAAATGATAGGATTAAGACAAAAAAAAATAATGTTCGTATAAAACAAGTAATTTTTAATTCTGAAAAAAAAATAAAAATTAATTCGTAATATTAACACAAAATACATAAAATAAGATATAACGATAACTAAAATATGCCGACAAATAAAACAATGAATCTATACGCGGAAAATATTTTAAGTTTTACTCTTTGTACATAACTCAAGCAGGTAGATATATCAGGTGAAGCTGGTATTGAACGAGAAATCCACAGTTTGTTGTAGACGTTTCCACCGTCAACAGAATCGATATGTTTACAAACTGGAAAGCCTCCTATAATAGACACAACTATCAGATTAATTCCGATTCAATGGATAAATCGACCCGAAGTGCATAAAGATAAGCCAATATTGATGTATACCTATATACACCTCAAACTTGATGAATATGCTACAAAAACACTTAAAATACATATATAATAACAGTATACATTTAATAATAAAACCAAACGATAAGGATCTTTAAAAATGAAATCGTCAAGTAAAAAAAAACAAAACAATATTTTATTAAAATAAGTAAACTTAGCAATTTGGCAAAGCAACAAAAGTTTTCTGTAAAAAGAAATATTTCTGAAAAAAATACGAAACTATACACAACTTTTGAGAAAAATAAATTTAATTATTATATTGGCTTTATTTATTTGAATATCTTAAACATATAAAACATAACGGACTAGAAATATGTGTGAAGCTTGAAGAGGGAAGACCCTCCCACTTAGCGTATGTGTAATTGTAAAGGCGTGGTTTCTCCATTGATTAACTAACCTCCAACTACGAAAAGCTATAATATAAAATAAATATATCATATTAAATTCATATCTTTAAAATAATTAAAAAATAAATCAAAAATTAGACTTATCCGAAAATTGACAATAGTAGCTATTAAAATATACATTATATATATATATATATATATATATATATATATATATATATATATATATGCTTATTTATTAATTTGAGGACCAGTTTAGGATTATTTCCTGATTGTAACTTAATACAATCTACGGTTATTATTACATCCAGTATTAAGATTATTAAAATAAAAAACTGTGTGGTGATAATTTATATTCATGAGTAAACAATAAAAAGAGACTTCAAGGTGTCGATTAATTTAACATACACTTTTTGGTTTTGTAAGCCAAATGATTTATAAGAAAATCGCTTAATGTAATTAATAATTATTTTACTACAATGAACGTAGTAACAAAGCAATTTGTAATGCAATAAAATCTTTTCTCCAAGTTACAAATTTTGGAGAAAAAAAAATCTAATGAGGTAGGCCTTTTTAATAAAAAAAAAAACATATTCAAAACTATGATTTTCTTTGACTAGTTGATCAATCATTCTAATATATTAAATATGCATACACAAATATGTTATATTTTATATGATATGTAATTTTTTTTTACTTTTTCTCGATGATGGATTAACATATTTTCCAATGAAAAAATGTAATATACAGAACCAATTGGCCGGACATTGCTAAATTGATAAACAGTAGTGGACTAGGTGTGGTTTTTTTTAGAAACTTCTGCAACCTGTTCTACGTTATATTCAATGACAGTGCAGGTATTTGCAAATGCACTGATCTATAAGAACTATGATACAAACTTGGACATCACGTACCAGACTCGAACCTACACCCCCCAGCTCACATACGATCCCTATCTCCTGATGAGACGGTGCCCTACTTACAGCTTGAACTTGGACTACGGACATGTTATAAAATGACGTACCGGTCTGTCCTTTGCCGAGGGTCTTCTCGAGCCGGTAGGGACCGACGTACTGGTGCTGCTCGGTGCTCTCCTTGGCAGACATAACCGAGCCATCCACTGCACTCCAGGCTAGTAGCCTGACTGAAAAGTCAATACCTGCCATCTTGTCCGGACCCACCGCGCCTGCTCGTCCCCACCACCTCATCTCTATGTGTCCGCTTATCTTCGAATAGCCATCCCCTAATTCCGAATTAATTTTTTTTTAACTAAATAGTATTAAATATAATGTAATTAAGATTAATAATAATTAACTTTACTTATTATTAATATTTTAAATTATTATTATCATTTATATTTACTTATTATTATTTTTATGTTATTCATTATTATTATTATTGTCATCTATTGATGTTATTAATTTTTATTTTTGTATAAACTTTTTTTGATTTTCAACCATTATTCCCAGGTCTATTTTTACTTATTATTGTTTTAACCTATTATTGTTATTATTAATTTGTTCCTCTCACAATTCTGGAATAATATCTTCTTCCCAGAAAACAATTCAAGGGAATATAGACGATATTGTGCTATGCATTTATTTAAAAATGTTCTTAAATTCCTGCAACTGTCAAGCAGAACTGCTTTTTGAGCTACTTTCAAGCCCTGCTGGTCAAGGCCAAAATCTTCTGTACCCTCTCTAGTTCTTTCCAATATAAGACCATTAGATGATATAATTATTGCAGTTATTATTACTTTATTCAGGAGATAAACTGTGCTTATATTTAAGGGAAGCCCCTGATAGTTCCTTATTTCTTTGGTTCTTGTGGTTCCTAAGGTAGAATCATTTGAGAAAGCTTTGTCTATTATTCTGGCCAGTTTATCTTTTTCGTATATAATCAGACCTAGACTCTCTGGAACTAATGTATCTTCTCAACTTTCTTCCTAAGCCTGTTTAACTATATTTGAATGGCGGCTGGTCGCGACCTCGAAGGGCGGATGGAGACGAGGGAAAGTCTACTAGTTCGAGGAGTGTTCTCTCAACATTGGTATGCACTTTTTCACGAAATTCCCTTTACTCACTTGTCTACCGCGGACTTTCAATATCGGCTATGCAAAATGCACCCAAACTGTGAGACAAGAATACACGCGATGCCGTACTTCGCGAATAATTTTAATCACAAAATGTTTGTAGCTTTTCAACAAAATCTTTTTAATTTAACGTCTACTAAGAACCAACTTTCAGTAGAAAAAACGATTTTGGCATTTAACGTCCAATCATTTATTGCCTACAATGAATAGTGTTGAAAACATTATCGTCAATAGAATAAAAAAAATGATGAACTGAAAGAAAATATTTTGAAGTAACCTATCTGGGACAGCAAACTTTCTCGTAGTTTCACAACCGCCCGAATATACTGTTGACATTAAGAATCTGCTCACATTAAATGATAAAGGCCGTCAAAGTATAACATAAAGGACGTCAAAGTCACGATAAAGGCCGTCAAAGTATAACATAAAGGACGTCAAAGTCACCTTGATGGTAGCTTGACCCAACTCAGGCGTTTACACATGCCGAGCAGAGCTGTGGCGATCACATGCATGGAAGAACCGATTCCTCTGCACCTCTTAGTTTAACCACTACACCGTCCGCTCTCGTCTTCCAGCCACGAGTTTATCTGAAAGGCCTAAGCAAACAATAATCCTTCACCAGTTCCAATTCAGTATTCTCTTTTAGAACAGTTAATCAAGACCTTTTGGGCACCACGGTTGGAAGTAAGTGTTAGAAAGCTGGAAATGCTAATCTGTTCATTAGACATCAGATAATATTAATCTAAGTTTGCCCCTTCTAAGTGGTGGGCCAAGGCGAGGCGAGAGGAGAATTTTTTAACCCCTGATTTTTTAACTTTTTCATTTTTTGGTCTATATCATTTAAACGTCGCACCGTAGCGAAAACTTTATTCTATAATAAATTAGAGAACATAAAACTTTGCTTAGTACCTCAAACGCTGAGTTAGGTTTGATAGAATAATTAAAATTGATAATTGAAAGCAACTGGACCCCAGTTGACACCGCAAGGCGATGTCAGAGGAAACATTTGGAAAAGATATGAAAATTTGTATTTTATATTTTTTAATGTACTGATTACGAAAATCAATTTTTTTGTTGTTTCCTTTTACTTATATCTGGAAAAACATGTATTACTCGAATAAATTCAAATATTCATTTCATACTAAATTAAAATATCTGATGTGGATAACACCTCACTTCCTTGTACGCCTATCAAATTATAAATCCGTGGCTCAAAAAGTGATACTGAATTTGGTTACTAGTTTCCGAAGATTGCAGTAAAAACGACACTCGGTGTCCCGAACTCCATCTATTGACAAACACACACACACACACACACACACACACACACACACACACACAAACACACGCTCTTGTTACTGGAGGTTTCATTCTGTTATTATATGCCGTTTTCCTTCAGTAGGTAACTAGTTTCCAAGATATTTCTTCATGTTCCGTGACAACAATAAAACTGTCAACATCACTGGATAAAACATTAGAAATCGACAGGTTCGACATTTTAAGCGGAAAAACCAACTTAACTAATCTTATTCTCAAGCTGCAGACTTGTTGATCTCACAAATGGGGAGGAAAACTAGTATTTTACGCTCAATTTTAACACTTAAAACAATTAATAAAAACGTTTAATTGGATTGGAAACCAAATTGCGTTTGTAACCTTTATAACCGAAACATATGATTTATCTTTTAATTTAAATATAATTTTTGATGTAAGCTTACTATGACCTTCAAGTAAAGTACCCTTTTCGACTCACGAATCTTAACCAAAATCTAGTAAATACATTTATATCGATATAAAAGCCATATTTACCAAATTTGAGATGTTTTACATTATTACTTTCTTGTACGAAGTAAAGGAAGTATTGTATTCGCGAAAATTTTCGGTTTTCAGATTTCAACGGAAATATCCATTTTGACTAGTCTAGTCGTGGCGTCTGTACGTACGTACGTTCGTATCTCGCATAACTCAAAAACTGTTAGCCAAAGAAAGTAGAAATTTCGTATTTAGGATTTTTGTAAAATCTAGTTGTGAACCTCCCTTTTTGGTGACTGCTTGATCACCGGAAGTGGTACTTTACTTGAAAGTCATAATTGATTTTCATCAAAAATTATATTAAAATACTATGAAAAACTTCTCAAATTTAGTATTTATAACTTGTATATTGATTTAAATAACATACTAGATTTTGGTTTAAATTGAAAAACCGGAGGCGATACTTTACTTGAAGGTCATATTAGACTTTCATCTAAAATTATATTAAAATATAATGTAAAACATCTCAAATTTGGTAAAAAGGACTTTTATATCGATATAAATGTATTTACTAGATTTTTGTTAAAATTGGTGAGCCGAAAAGGGTACTTTACTTGAAGCTTATAATAAGATTACATCCAAAGATTATATTTAAATTAAATACATCAATCATATGTTTCGGTAATAAAGGTTACAAACGCAATTTGGTCTCCAATCTAATTAAACATTTTTATTACTTGTTTTAAGTGTTAAAATTGAGTGTAAAATACTGGTTTCAGAAGTTCTGAGAATTAGTTCATTTATGTTATGTAGGGTGCTGATTACGAATTTGAACTTTTTAACCTCTAAAGATTTCCGGAAAAAAAAATAAAATTCTTCAAAATTTTCTTCGAGGTCCCTTTGCGGTCTCAACTTAGGTCTAGTTGTTTGAAAAAAGTCCTAAAATTAGGGGATTTCTCCTCCCCCTCAACTTGGCCCACCACTTAGAAGAGGGCAAACTTAAATTACTATTATCTGATGTCTAATTAACAGATTAAAAGTACTTCCAACTTTCCAATACCTACTTTCAACCACGGTTCTAGATTAACTGGTTCAGTATTTCTTCCTGGTCTACTATCATTCGTAGTCTCGCACGTCATACCTTAGGTTTACAATAGGTTTGAGACAATAGATTTACAATTCGTACAATCTAATTACTATCCTTAGAATCTAATCCAAGACTACTATCTTCTGTATTTACTTCAACAAGTATACCGATGAGGTTTCTTCCAGTTTCCATTTCCATTTTCTCGAAGAAACTGACTTCACAAGCTAGAACTTGCTTCAATGCATCATTAATGCTTTAAGGTACGTGATGGCCCAACAGCAGCGAGCGGGAACAAGATAAAGAAATAAAAAATATCACAGTCGATTTCAATATTGATTTTTCTTTCCAACATTCCTATAAGGTAATTCAAGTCTTTATCGTAGTCAGTTTAGTCCATTATGTCCTTAAGTTATAAATAATTGGAAGTAGAAGCTTCATTACCAAGCCTGAAGATAAAATAATCAAAATCAGATTGAATATAAGAAGTTCACTAAAACTATAAATTTTTAAATTATTCCGAGGTAGGATCTCTAAACGACTTTTTAAAGGTTAAAATTTTATTGATCGAAATTCTTTAGAAAATGAATTTTCAGAATTTGTTAATAATAACGATTCAACATTTTATTTGGAGAGAACGGAAAAGTTGCCAACACGTCGACAGAAATGCATGAAGAGTAATGGAGCATATTTTGATTAATAAAAATAGTTTTGTATAATTGATTTTATTTGTTATGTTTTAAAACCATAAAACTGAATTAATTTCCGGACAACCCAATTCTTTTTTGTCGAGCAGGACTCGACTTAAGTCACTTAAAGAACCTGATGTAGGCATATCAGGCATGTAAGCATATACCTGATATAAAAAGTATATCTGTTCGTCAGAGGTTAACAGTCAACAGTCGTAAGTATCATTTTCAAAGTTTTTCAGAAGTTTCAGATCATACTGTATTGCTTGTTGTGGATATTTGTCAATCTTTATATTTGGAGTTTTGAATATTTTATTACATTTTTAACTTATTTACGATTTTTATACTAGTAAATAGCATATTAAAATCAAAATCGGCAAAATTCATTTATTTTGGCAATGCAAGAATTAAAATTCTAACAGTCCTTAATTAATTATTTTATTTTTCAGTCGTTACTAATGTAAGTTTTTACTCTCCTTTATTATAATTTCTAAGGTTTCTAATTAATCTATTTCACCCATTGTAAGATTTTGGGAATTTTATTTTCTTTCTGCTGACTAAAAGTTGTTTATATAACTTTTACATAATCTTTCCAACAACTTTTATAAACTCTGTTAGTATATAAAAATAACTTAATTAAAGTTATTTTTATAAGCTTAAAAAGGAAAGTAGAATTATAAAAACTTTATTAGATATGTTGTTTTGAAGTAATAATTGTTTTCAATTACAATGAAAAAAGAAAAAGTTCGCTATTGATAACGATTGTTCTAATCACAGGAAATTTTCATGATAAAATTTTTAATAATTTCAACTGCATTTAAAAGAAAAAAATAAGTAACAATACCTTCCATTGATGATCAGTTATTAATCTTAACAAATGACCAAGATCAAAAGTGTAATTAAAGATCAAAATAGTGTTTACTCTTATGTCACAAGATCAACTTCAAACTTGAAATCTACGAGATCCATGAGATCTCTTAAAATCCCATGGTATAGAAGACCATTGGTTCAAGATGCATTCATTATAGATATACAACGAGCTTCCATGATCACTGGGATTTATTCATTAGTAAGTGTCAGATATTTTACTTAGCCCTCTATTTATTCAGATAACATTTACTTCGCCTACTTTAAAGTGCTCTATAATTGTAAATTATGTACCAATTTGTTTTATTATAAATTGGAGTTGTTTTCCAACTCAAACAATTTGTCTATGACAACATTTTTACTTTTAAATTTTTAACAAAGAAACTGAAATTTGAGATGTTTTACATTATATTTTAATATAATTTTTGATGAAAGTCTAATATGACCTTCAAGTAAAGTACCACTTCCGGTTTGCCAATGTTAACCAAAATTTATTATATTATTTAAATCAATATATAAGTTATAAATACCAAATTTGAGAAGTTTTGCCTTATATTTTAATATAATTTTTGATTGAAATCAATTATGACCTTCAAGTAAAGTACCACTTCCGGTTATCAAGCAGTGATCAAAAAGGGAGGTTCACAACTAGATTTTACAACAATCCTAACTACAAAATTTCAACTTTCTACGGCTTACCGTTTTTGAGTTATGCGAGATACAAACATACGTACGTACAGACGCCACGACGAAACTAGTCAAGATGGATTCAGGGATGGTCAAAATGGATATTTCCGTTGAAATCTGAAAACTAAAAAATTTCGCGATTACAATACTTTCCTTTACTTCGTACAAGGAAATAAAAAAGAATTACAGGTATATATACACAATCCATTCTAGATGTAAAACTGCACCCAGTACCTAGTTTGATTCAAATGTGGTGGAGGTGTTAGCGATATAATATATTATGTTAGTGAAAAAGTAGCTATGATGAAGAACTTCTGAATTAGTCCACTAAATAAGCTAACGGGGTAATGGGAAACTTTCCAAAATAAACATAGCCTCCTAATCCACCTAAACATAAGTCCTTTCTTTTGAAATATTCTTATCTAAAAGACATAATTTACAATTTGTCTCGCATGGGATTAAATTTTTAAAAAAATATGAATTTATATCTGCTGATAAAGTGTTCTCAAAGAAGATGTAACAGAGCCTTAGAATTTATTTGAAGATTTCAAATGTTGTCAGATAAAATGTCTCACAAGTGCATTTTGCATTGTTCTTGTTAAATTCTAATTGACTGTAAATTTTTATAATGAACAGACAAACATCATTTGAAATAAAAAGCCTTTGGAGGCTTGTCTTGATCAGCATCTTATTGACTCGGGTGAAGAGTCATTAATTATATCCCGATTCCATAGCATTTCTGCAAGGCACTTCCATTAAATCAACAATTTTTTTTTATTATTATATTTGGCACTACTACCCCTGTAGGGTATGAGCCTCATCACAGATTGCATGCCAGGCTATTCTATCAGCCGCAACCGCTTTCCATCCCCTTACTCCAAGTTGTCGCAGGTCCACTTCAACATCGTCTAACCATCTCATTCGAGGACGTCCACGTCTTCGGGTACCGCCTGGCTTTCCAAAAAGCAGCTTCCTTGGTAGACGATTTTCTTCCATACGCTCCACATGCCCGAGCCACTTTAGCCTGCCCTTTTTTACAACACTAACTATGTCCGGCTGATCATATAATGCTCTCAAATCTTCATTCTTTCTAATTTTCCACTGTTCCTCAGAGTGGATTAAATCAATAATGAAATGGCAAAGTAAAAGTACTTAAAGGAACTAAAATTACTGATAAGTTTTAGAAATATTTACAAACATTATTGAAATTGTGATAAAACTTTTGTTATAAGCATTATTAATGTTTTATAATATCCTTTTTTTTTTTTCTTTTTTTATTAAAGCTTTTATGACTTGGGTACCTCTATAATTGTTTCTACTCCCCTGACCCAACTTATAATGAGGGTCTAATATAGTTAAGATGAAGCTTTAATTACCTCTATACCTTGTTTTTCAACTGTTACTGAATTAATACTATACGGAAGTTTTTGATCTGCTTGACCACAAATTAAATTGCAGAAGTTTTGTGTTGAGGTTCACTAAACTGAATTTCTTCCAAATTTATAGCAGTGTTATCTCTTTAATGACTGCTATTTCTTTAATTTAATTGCTAGTAAATTTTCTTCTGTATGAATCTGAAGGCTGGTTTACAAGAGTAAGTCTTTTGATCAAAGCTTTGTTCAAGCTCACTTTGATAAAAAAAAAAAAAAAAAAAAAAAAAAAAAACTTACTCGTGTAAACCAGTCTTTACTCATGACTTTAGAAAAAAAAATCTTTGAACTATTGAGAATATCTGTATGTTTCATAATCTGAGATCCTTAATTAAGATGGATGCTACTTATGATTATTATTATTTTTTCAGTTGAGTACAACGGCATCTCTCGCAGCCTCTACTGCTCCTTCCCTCGCTGGCTCGAGACCTACTACTCCGCACAGTACAGTCTATACTATACCAACGCCAACAGATGTTTGAAATATTTTTAAAAGATAACCAAAGATGGCTTAAAGTTCTTTTTTAATGATCATTAACTGTGCTTATGCATGTTTGACATAGAGAAGAAAAAACAAGTAAATCCAATTAAGTTTGTCAAACTTTAAAAAAATTGACACTTAACATTTTAATAAGAAGAAATGTCAATTTTTCCCATTGACCATCTGTTACTTATCTACTTTACTAGCTGCTTTTATATGTTGTAGCATTGTGTATATATACTTCACTAACTAAGGAAAAAATCTCTTAATTTATGTTAAGGCTTTTTAACAGTTATTCAGGCTGTTTTTAGAAAAGTGTTATCTATTTTTGTGCATGTATTCAATACAAGTATATCTTTAACCTTCAGTAAAAAGACATAAGTCAAAGGATATTATTTTATTTTTTTTATTTTGATTCAATAATTTTATCATTTATCTTTTAATGTTATATTTTTATATAAGAATGGTACAAAGTGTAAGTATTTAAACACATATTGATCTGTTATAAATTATAAGCTTTAATACTTCCGTCCAATAATTAATGATTAAGATTAAATTTATATCGACTTTTCTGAACACATTATATTCTATTTTGTAATTTTATATTATTATATAAATGTATAGTGTTGAGCTGTTATTTATATTTTGTTACTTTTTTAAGACTTATTTTGTAGTACTAAAATTTTTATTCATCACAAATGTATTTATGAATTGGATAATAAATTTTGTTACCAATATTTTATAATTTATAATATCTCCTTAGGTTAAATTTATTTTTGGATTTTAGTATGATCAGGAGGGATCTTAGAATATGGACTTTAGAAATGAGCTGTAAACATTGATGATATTCTAGATTTTGAGAGTACTATATTTTTTTTTCACTATGTCAATTGAATATTCTGTCCAAATAAATATCTTAGAAGCCTATTAACAGTTGCCTATTAACAGTTGATTGCTAGCAGATCATTCATATCTAAATTTAGATCTTTCTTCTATATTCCGTATTTGCAGAAAAATTATAAAAGATATGGTATTTATGAATTTATTGTTTGATGATTATAATTGAATTTTTCATATTTTACTTCATTATGTACATGTAGGTATATGATGCACATCATTAAACTTTCTCTTTACAAAGAAACTGACAAGAGGAAACAAACAAATATTCCCACCAACCAGTGTTGGGCAAATAGAAACTACAAATTACTTAACTAGTACTACAGTAGTTGGGAAGTAGTTGCAGCTATAACTACTTTTTGTAGTTATAGTTGACGGACTAGAACTACTATTTGTCAACTACAATCAAAGTAGTTAAGTACTACTACTACTGTAGTTATAAAAAGTAGTTATGACGATGAATACAAACTAGTAGCTGTAGTTGTAGTTATGGAGCTACAACTACAGTTACTATGCTACGTATAACTCAAGTTGAGTTTCTCAACACTAAATATTTTTGTAAACTTTTAGTTTTTTGTTTGTGAATTGATACATTGTATCAATTAAGTAACCAATTTTACTTATATTCCGTCCTCACATCCACCCAAAGTAAACTCTTTGAAAAGGCAGAAAAAGGCCAATTTTTTTCTGAGACATATTTCGACGTTCTCTAATAATTAATATTTATTATTTTAGTTATTTGGCTACAAATAAAATTATTAATAATTTTTACTTGCATTACTGTTGGGATGGATTAAGGCTTCAATAGGGCAGTTTAAATTGGTAGAAAAGAATTAACTTGGCATATACTGTCTAATAATTGAAAAATTCTAAACAATATATTTTATCAAATCTTATAACATTTATTGAATAAATCAATAAATTAACTGAAATTTTTAAACGTATTGAGATTGAGAGACACGCCCTTAGAGTGCCAAGTAGGCATGCACCGGTAGGAACTTTGAAAAAACATTTAATGACAATAATATAGCAATTAAGAATTTGCTGAAGGCTGCAGATCATGTGTGCACTATGGCTGACATATGATCAGGAAAATGACGTAGTTTTTTGTGTGTCACTGTCCATTGAATAACGCAAAATTATGAAAGAGAATCGGCGGCGCTGGCGTGCAGCAGATTTAAAAGTCACGCAGCTTCGATAGAATTGCAAGTGAACAACAAGCAATTCATACAAATTTCGGTTTGTGCACCACGAAAATTGTAGCTACTGTCACGGACAATGGTTCAAATTTTGTGAAAGCTTTTAAAATGTTTGGAGTTGACAAAAATTTAATAGAACCTAGCACAGAAATTAGCGTATTTCCGGATGATGTTGAGATTGGAGAAGGGGAATCATCTTTCAAATCCGAGTCGGAGTTAGTGCATGAATGTGAAACTGTAAGTAATACTATCGGCGGTGCTCCTTTACGTGTACCACCAGTTCATTTTTCCAAGGCTTAGAACGAATTTTACCAGATCACGTTCGATGTTGTCCCCATACCCTCAATTTATGCGCAACTTCCGATGTGAATAAAGCTATATCTAACCAACCGACATTGGCTGATATGCACAAATCGGCAATGACCAAATGCAATGTTCTTTGGACCTTCGCTTCAAGACCAAAATCAAGTGAGATTTTTCAGGAAGTACTAAGTCATTCCTTGTCAAGACCAGGAGAGACCAGATGGAATTCACTGTACGACTCGCTCCAGCAAATCGTGGCAAGTGAGAAATCGGCTCAATTATACTGCAAGTTAAAAGTTAAGCAATGCCAGTTGTTAAGTACAGATTTCGTCTACATAAAAGAATATGTTGAATGCTCGGCTTGACATATTACAAAGTGAGAAAAATATATTTTTCGGCATACTTATTCCTTTAATTGTCAGTCTTCAAGTAAAATTCCGGGCTCTCCAACAAAAAACTTGGATGTACCAGACCATCATAGAAAGCTATATCTGTAGTATTCAAAAACGATTTGAACAGTTTTTCGAAATATCCACTCCACTAGCAGAAACCGCTGCCATTGCAGCATTTTCAAATCCATTATCTAAAAAGCGGTGGCTAACTTCCCTTGATAGCACCCACCATGACAGTGCATTGAAAGCTTTCACGGCTCCAGTTACAAGTATAAGTCGAGAAGGACAAGAAGAAATTCCAAATGAAATGGAACTAAAACAAGAAATATCACCCCTGTATTTTGATTTTCTTGATTTCGTAAGAAATGAAGAACCAACATCTGTAGTTCAACGCGAATCACGAGCACAAGCGCAAATAAGTAATTATTTCAATGACCGTTCGATGAATATGCTGGATAATTATCCCTTTATCAAACGAATTTTCTTCAGAACAAATACAATACTTCCGTCATCTGCACCAGTTGAGAGGCTCTTCACGTTTGCCTCTATGATTAACGCCCCCAAAGCAAATGAGTCTCTACATTCTCAACATATTTCGAGGTCCATTAATCTAATTATTATGGCATAATTATATTAATGGACCTCTAAATGAAGCTTGGAGATGCAAAAAGGGGATAAATCCATGTTTTGACATTTTTTATACAATTAATATTTTCCACACTGTTTAGCATCTTCTTTAAGGTACCTATGCACGTGTACGGCATGTGACAAAGCTCTCAAAAGCTACTAAAGTCAGTTTAATTTTACGTTTAAAGTTTGGGTAAATACCTGAATCATGCATAGTTATGGGTTTCTTTGAAAAATTTACAAATTTGGGGATAAATCCAAAATTTATATAATATTACATTAAATAAAATTTGCATTTCCACGCTTTAATATTATATATTTTATTTAATATATTATTTTAAGTTTTTTAAACATTTTAAGGTTTAACATATTAAGGGCTTCGGAAAAGAATGCGACAAACCACAATTTTGAAGTTTATGAGTATTTTGCAGAAAACGCTAGTTTTTCTTTATATAACTCTTCATTGTGTTAGTTTGTGTACATTGCATGAGATATTTGTACTATCTAATGGAATGTACCCAAACTAACATAAGAAAGAGGTATTTAGGGAAACAGCATCATTTTGTATAAAATACTCATTAATTTCAAAATTGTAGCTAGTCACATTCATACCTCAAACACTTCATATATAGCATTTCCAAGTCAATTATAACCTTTTCCAAATCATTTGTCACCTTTTCCATTTCAATTTACCTACTTCCATTTCAATTGTAATCTTTTTCAATTACAATGCAACTTTTTCAATTTCAATTGTAACATTTTCCATTTCAATTGTAACCCAACCAGATTTATGAATAAATACTATTTTATTTATTTTATTATAGAAAAACAATTATTTTTATTAAAATAATGACTTTTGATAGTCTCGCCATATTTTCCGACTTTTTCCTACTTTCCCTTACCTATATACGAGGTAGTATTGCGATCGTGAAAATTTTCGAATTCAAGTTTTCAACGGAAATACACGTTTTAAGGTCTCCTGAGTCCAAATAACCAAGTCTGTAAGTGATCTGTGAGTCTGTGTGTATGTGAACAGTCTAGCTCAGAAACGAAAAGTTGTATGATACTGAAATTGCGTATTTAAGATAGGCACATGCATGTGATATTACAGCAATTTTTCATCAAAATCGACTAACCGGAAGTGCCACTTTATATAATCGATTTTACACTTTTTTACCATTTTCTCGAAAACGGCTCTAACGATTTGGATGAAACTTGCCTAAATTATTCTTCATAAAGGTTTTTAACTTTTCATGTATATAGTACATCACCGAAGAAATGCAGGGAAAAACGCTATAATCATAAGAATATTTTATTTGCGTATAGCTTAAAAAGAATGCATTTTATGGTAAATTATGTCTAAACGTGTATCAAAGGTAATTAAATTATCTAAAAAACAAAAAGTAATCATCAAAATCGGATCAGTAATACCAAACATACAGCGCATCGGACTAACCGGAAGTGGTAATTATATCATGGATTTTACAATTTTCTCGTAAACAGCTCTAACGATTTTGATGAAACTTGCCTAATGTATTCTCCTTAAAGGCCTTTAACTTTTCATGTGTATAGTATATCAACGAGAAAATGCAGAGGAAAAGTTATAAATAAAATAAAATTTTATTTGCGCATAACTCAAAAAGTGAGCATTTTATGGTAAATTTTGTATGACATCATATGAAAGGCTATAAAATTTCCTAAAAAACAAAAAAAAAACAATTATTTAAATCGGGCCTGTATTAGAAAAGATATAGCGTATGTCATAAGAACTACTAGACCTTAGAGGGAAAACCGAACACTTCCGGAAAGAAACGAATGCGACCGAACCTCCTCCCACGAAGTCGTCAACCTGTTGTTAGCAAAAGGCTCTGTAACAATGTATTGTAGTAACATAAAAATAGAAATTAACTTAATTATTTCTACTTTTATATTATTTAATGGAAACAAAATGATTCTATGGAAACTAAATGGAATTTTCATGGAAACTAAAAAGAAACTTTTAAAATATATTTTCAGCCTTGCAAACCAAAAATATTTAGTGTACAGAATTGTAATACTAAAGTTATTTAAAAACTAATGCTTTATACCATTGTGAGAAAAGACTTGAGAAAGTGCATTCTGCTGAGTTTATTTCAAGTAGTGTTTATGTGAACTCTTTAAAATAATTTTAAAGATTATTATTATAGGTTAGCAAGGGAAAGCTGTGTGATGCGCGCACCGCACCAGATTTTTTATTTATTCGACAATTGATATTAAGTGCTTATTTCAAGTAGTTAAAAGGGGAACAACCTGGCTTCCGACCTGGGAGGCAAACTCAGGATAATATCTTCATTCTAAGAAATATATTGGAAAAGTCGTGGGAGAGAGGTAAGACCATGTACCGTGCATTCTTAAACCTGCAATCCGCTTTTGATTCCGTTGCTAGGAAATATATACGGAAAACCCTTCAAGCAAAGGAAGTCCCAAAAAACCTTATAGATGCTATAAAATCGACATACCAAGACCCAAAAGGGGTAATACGTATAAATGGGCAAGCATCTAAGTCATTACGTATGGAACAGGGAGTGAAGCAAGGAGATAGCCTTAGCCCACTGCTCTTCATTACACTAGTAGATGAAGTCCATAAAATTTGCAAAAGGAGGACAACATGGACATCGTTGGGAAAGTGGAATCTCAGGACAATCCTCACAAAATGTTACCTGTTCGCTGATGACATTGTCCTTCTTGCCGATACTAAAGAAAAGTTGCAACAAGTAATAGTTGAGGAGCGTAATAAAGAAATGCGAAAAGAAATGAAAATTAGCTCTACCAAGAGTAAAGTACTCGTAGTCTCTAGAGAGGAGGAAACAGACATACATTTCTACTGCAATGGAGAAGAATTAGAAAGCACTGATGACTTTACTTACCTGGAAACAATTATTTGTAAGTCGGGAAGGATAGACCAAGAAATTTTCAACAGAATAATAAAAGCTAATCAGGTCTATTATCAGATTTGCAACACAAACTCTATATCTATTCTCCCTACCTTGATGTACGGATGTGAGAGTTGGGTCACAACGGTGAAGCATATAAGCCGAATTACCGCAGTAGAAATGAAATGCCTCCGCAGAGTCGCTGGCAAAACAAGAAGAAACCGGGTGATAAATCTAAAAGTAAGGTAAGAATTGGGAATCCCGGCATTAAAGATTCCTTGCAGAAACGGCAGCTGAGGTGGTTTGGACACATTTGCCGAATAAGTCACGATCGAGACCCAAGGAAGGTGTTCGAAGCTAGACCTACAGGCACAAGACCGCGAGGAAGACCACGAACTTTGCATAGAGATAATGTTCGCATTAAAGGTAAAACCTTGGAGCCGATGATGATGTTGGCACGGGACCGACAGGACTGGCACAGTTGGGTAGAGGCTCCTCCACACTGAAAGGTATATGGAGGAAGGGAAAGAAGAAGCAAAAAAGGGAAAGCTGTGTGATGCGCGCACCGCACCAGATTTTTTTATTTATTCGACAATTGATATCAAGTGCTTATTTCAAGTAGTTAAACATTTAAAAAAAAATGTATATTTATTATTTTTTTGGAAGAGGAAGGGGCGTGGATTTCATCGATTTGATAATCGTTCATTTGGTTTTGGAAGTTGCTAATATTTTGATATAGAAATTTTGTTCCGGCAAAGGCATTTCTTATTGATTATTATTTTGCAAAACTCATCGGTATAGTTATCGTTTATTACGTTTTCAAGGAAATTTTATAGCTTGGAAGCTATATTACTTTTCCTTATCTATATATGAAATATATAGAAAGGGGAAGTATTCGAATTCGAGTTTTCAACGGAAATACATATTTTAAGGTCCCCTGAGTCCAAATAATCAAGTCTCGCAAAATGGTTTGTGTGCCTGTGTCCGGGTGTATGTGAACAGCCTAACTCAAAAACGAAAAGTTGTACGATACTGAAATTGCGTAGGCACATGCATGTCATGTTAAAGCAATTTTTTCGTCAAAATCGACTAACAGAAAGTGCCACGTCATATAATCGATTTTAAAATTTTCTCGTAAACGGCTCTCAGGATTTTGATGAGACTTGCCTAATGTCTTCCTCCTTAAAGGTCTTATAGTTTTCATGCATGAAGTATATTAACGACAAATGCAGGAGAAAAAGTTATAGCGAAAAGAAAATTTTATTTGCGCATAATTCAAAATATAAGTATTTTATGGCAAATCATGCATGAAATCATTGGACAAGTAATTAAATTCTCTAAAATATAAACAGGAATAATCGAAATCGGACCGGAATTAGAAAATACATGACTACTACCACACTAGGGTTGGAATATCGACACGCGATATATCGATATATCGGAGTTGAAAAACCGATATTTTCTATCGTTATCTTAACATCCGGTATACCGATGATATCGATGACACCATGTGTTAAACTATATAACAGCAGAATCTCGATAATTCATATCCCCGTAATTCGTATATCCCTATAATTCGTTTGGATTTTCTGGTCTTTTGAAAATCTCCGTTTATTTCCTAATAAAAAATCTGGTTAACTCTTAATATTTTCAAGAGGAGAGATGATTGAGCAAGAGATTCTTTTCTATAAATTCCGGTCGGTTTACCCTTTTTTTTTCTACTCAATTCTCTTTAAAAAATATGTAAAAAACCTGTAACCATATTGCTAGCAGCCAACAAGGATTGATATGAAAAATTAAGTTCGCTCATGATTGGCAAATCCGCGAAAGTAAGGTGTTTTATAAAGAAAAACGTTACCGATAGCCTATCATGCAAACACAAAATGTACTATAAGCGAAATTTTCAACGAATGGGTACAGATATGGAATAAAAACCGGAGAAAATGTTCAACTGTTTATTGATAATTGTACGGTTCACAGCAGTACCATATAACTCAGCGATGTTAATTTTCTGTTTTTGCCTCCCAACACAACCTCTAAGCTGCAGTCTCTAGATTTGGCAATAATTAAACAATTTAAGACATTTGACGCAAGGAAGTAGTGATGCAACTCTTAGAAAGCATGGAGGATGGGAATCACCTTCCTCAAAATTAAGAAACTCCCATAACTTTTCGTGATTCCGCCTACTCTGACGAAGATTTAACGGTATTTTAAGATTTTGTTGATCTAACTATATCGTTTGTATGTCCATTCATATTGTATTAATTTTGTTATTTCCTATTTTTTGCCATCGATTATTGGAAATTTCGATAATTCATATTTACCTTTCGAACCATTGACCATATGAATCATCGAAATTCTACTGTATTTTATTTTAACAATTTCCTTTTTTCGTTAAAATTCCAGAATCGTAAACCCAACATGGTGGAGGTTATAGATTAATAAGATCATTCAGGTCCGAAAAATCTAGATGTCCGCCATATTGGGGTCACAATTCTGGAGTTTTACCATTAATATAACAATATACAATATTTAATTACCAAACAATAATTAGTACATAAGATTTATATACAAATAATCTTAAATAATCCTATGTAAAAACAAATCGATGATTATATAAATGATGACGGTACTGAGATTTATATCAAATGAATTACTTGCTTTTAGATGAGTCGGAAGCGATATAAGATAAATACATTTTTTAGAAGTTTGAAGGTTTTATTATTGAAAACTTCTAGAAGACTATAATATATGAAATATGATTAAAAGTCTTCAAAATAAAAATATGTTAAAACATTTTTTTTAAGTATAATTCTTTATAATGATTCTTGGCTAATAAAAATATTGTTTTATAAATATTAATAATTATATTATTTCAAAACCTTCTTCACAGTTTAACATTATACTCATTGACGCACCTTTCTTTACTTTTTCATTCATTTCCTTTCGATATATCGATATTTTTCTACCGATTATCGGTGGATATCGATATTTGGTTTATATCATATATATCAAATATCGATGATATATCAAAATACCGAATGTCGATATTTTTCTTTCGATGTTCCAATCCTACACAAGACCCCAGATGGATAACCAAGCGAATCCTAAAAGAGACGGATGAGACCGGATCTCCTACCACCGATCCGCCAATCTGTTGTCAGCAATACATTCTGTAATAATGTAATGTAAGAATACAAAAGTAGAAATTAACTTAATAATTTCTACTTTTACATTACTTAATGGAAACAAAATGTTTGCATGAAAACTAAACCGAAACTTTTAAAATACATTTTCAACTTAACAAAGCTAAAATATATAGGTAATGTACAGAATTGTTGTACTCAAATTATTTAAAAAATGCCATAGTAAAATATTAAGCTTGTTTTAACATAATAAGAGGACCATCCCCTATCAACACTGAAATCTGTATCAGAAAAAAAATTGAAATTGACCATTCAATTACATTTTATACTCTGCATTTTTAAAGGGCTTATTTTGTACGTGTGTGAGAACAAAAATAAGTAAAATTAGTTACTGAATTGATATAATGTATCAATTCACATGCACAATTAAGAGTTTGCAATAATATTTAGTGTTGAGTAATACGTTGCAGAGTAACTGTAGTTGTAGCTCCGCAACTATAACTACAGCTACTAGTTTGTATTCGTCGCCACAACTACTTTTTATAACTACTGTAGTTGTAGTTATGAACTGTAACTACTTTGATTGTAGTTGGCAAACAGTAGTTGCGTTCTGTCAACTACCAACTACAGAAAGTAGATGCAGTTGCAACTACTAAAATATTTGCTGCTTTTAGCTAAATAATGTAGTTAACTACTGCCCAACTTTGCCACTAACAGCTTAGTCTTCAATAGTATAGCAAACTCTATAGCCTGTTAACTTTACACACTCATTAAATTTCCTGAAACCGCATGTAAGGAATACACATTTCATTTTGTATATCCCTCTTCAGCAATCTTCATTTGGTTCATCTTTTTTCAGATGATGTTTTTAAAAATATACTAATGTGATGTGGTATTCTGTGAAAGTTTAAATTTGATTAAAAACTGACTAGATTATTCAATAAAAACAAGATGAAAATTAGTCAAGGTTAAATAAAGTACTAATGTGGTCTGAAATATTTTAATAAAATATAAAACAACTCATGATCTATCATCATTCAGATATATTTTGATAGATGGGTAACATTAACGCACCAATTTGAACAGGGGCGTATGCAGATTTTTTTCGGGGAGAGAAAGAAAGGAAAGAGGGGACATTTAATAAGAATTAGGCAAATAATCACCTAAATGTCTATAATTGCTAATTTTATCGTAAGTTTTAAGGATAAACATGAAAATAGAATCAAAAACTACTTTTAAAATTTCCAAAAATATTACTCAAAACACAAATCTTATGTTAATGGGTATGAAAATTGTATTTCCCTCTGTGTACGCCACTGGATTTGAACAGTATCTAAACAGAAAATTAAAAAATAAATGAGGTAGTCAACAGATGAAATAAATAAAAAATACAGTCAAACTATATATCGAATATGAAGGCTCCATGAAAAAAGTTCAATACATAGAAAAATTGCAATTTTTCATCCTTTTCAGGCTAAAAACAATTACAGCTATTCTTTAGGGTTAAAGAAATATCAAAGACAATTTTTTTTGGCTAATGATGTAACAAAGGCATTTTTTTAGGGCCTAAGAAAAAGAAAACTGACGATCAATAACACTGAAAAATTATAAAAATTACATCTGTGATTTCAGATTTTTTACATATGCACATTTATAATTTAATAAGGTCGTGAATTAAAAATAATTTATTTTTGTTTTCGCACAAAATAGCTTCGGATGTCTTTTTGTGTCTTATTCATCATCAAAGGAGCAATGTTCATAGCTAGAAAGGCAAAGTTAAACTGAATTTAAAATGAAAATTTCACTCTTTGTTAGAAAAGAGATTCAGTGAATTTGGGCTTCATTCTTGTGCTTCTTCTAAAACAAGATCTTCCCTGCTTTGCAAACCAGTGGAACATTTTTTTTTCTCATTTAATTATTTTGTATTCTCTTGTCAGTAAATTAAGGATTCTTTTTGATGACAATCATATTTTATATTTTTTTAAATTTGAATTTTTTGTTTGATATGCATAAATTTTATTCGATATACAGAATATTTTTTTCTAGTAAAAATTCAATGTTCCTGAAAAAAGTTAGATATTTAGAGATTTTCGATATACAGAGGTTCGACTGTATTTAACTTACTAGAATAACTACTAACATCTTATATTGTTAACAGTTCGAACCATATTATCTAAAGCAGTTATGACAAATTAAATTATAGTTTGCTATGTTTCTCTAACTTGAGTTGAGCTTGATTACTATTTAGCTCTAATACATTAGTCTATCTATATATAGGGATGCCATTGGGCAATCATTGAAGATGATTATCCCAAAATTAAGTAAGCTTATGAATACTTTTGAATTTCTTACCTTGTCCTCTAAATTGGATACCTTTCCAAGGGCCTGGTTTGTGTTTACCATTATTTAATAATTAACCAAGATAATGTTCCTCCTTTTAAGTTTAATACTAATGTTAATCAAAGTTACTACTATCATAATGAAAAAGTATATTCAAATTAAATATGGACCTGGTTACTAAAGAACGACCTCCTTGCTAACACTTATCTTTATTCTTCAAAATTAAAAATAACAAACTATTACAATAAAAAGTTAACTATGGAATGATTTAGCCTAGACTTAGCCATTAATTGTTTTAACATAAATCTCTTATCTGTACTAATTGGTGTTGATGGTTCCTCAGCATCTCTCCCTCGGGTTCTCCTGCATATCTTCAGTCATAGAGCCAGAGCGCATTTCTCATCTTCAGAGTCGCATTGTTCCGCCCTTGAGTCCCCAAGTCCTGCCTCCGCCTCGATCAGTTCCTAAGTCCCTCCTTTTCACCTCTTTGCTTCACTAGAGTCTGGGGAAAGGAGATTCCCAAGGCGAGGATAGCCGATTCCACCCGAATCCTCCCTTCTTTTCTCTCACTGCTTTTCCTGCATGATTTTACCGCTCTTATACAGAGTCGTCGTAAGGTTTTATGTTATATTTCTGTAATTAATAATATTTTAAATTTAGAAAGAAAACAAACTTTTTGGATAATAAATTAGGTATATTTATCACAAAATAACGGCTAAAATGCACTAAAAAAAATATTAATTAGATAACAACAAAGACTTTTATAAGAACGTATAGATAATATTAATGAAATAATACAAGCTAATTTCTCAAAAAATAAAACCAGCATATGGTATAAATTTAACAAATATGAAATACCAAGAATTAACAAACCAACCTTAAATATATCAATTATAGAAATAAACAGAAAATACGATAATATACCTGGCATTACAGTCAATAACATTAAACAACCATTAAATTTTACACAAGATATAAATAATATGAACACAATTTTAAACAAATATAATTACTTATAAAAAAATATTGACAAAATAGAAAATACAACAATTATCAATACTCCATCCAGAATAGGCACTAAAGGGATTGTTTATCTTAGTAGGCGACAATTTTAGTTTTAATTATAAACGTAAATATAAATATACTATTAATCTAACAGCAGATTTAGAAAAGATATTTTCATATAGATTCGTCAGAATGTCATATTGATGGTATTAGAAATCATACTTGCAATATAACCCATAATTATGTAATACAATTTAAAGAAAAATCCTTAAATTATCAATGTTAAAGAACAAATTAACCAATATTAATAGACTTTAAAAACTTATGAAATTAAAAAATAAATAAAATACCAATCGATTAGTTTTTTGTGTAAAATAAGAAAAAAACATTGCCAATTGTTTTAAATTGGTTTAAACGAACAAAAAACTAGCCAGAAAAAAAAGGAGCCGAGAAAAAAATTATTTTATGTAATTTAAACAATTATTTATATCAATGTTTTCTGCCTTTGCTCTGCATGGATTTCAAAGTTCTTGTATACCAAACGATTTTTTTTTTGTTTAAAATATGGAAAAAATATTGCCCATTGTATTAAATGAATTTAAATGCACAAATAATCACAAAAACTAAAAGACGCTTCCAGTAAAGTAGGCTAAAAAAAATTATATTAGGAAAAAGCAAATCAGATTAGTTTTTATCGTCCTATAAAATCCTTAAATATGAATTTTCATAAAAATAAAAAAATAAAAATTTTTGGTCTTAGTTTCTCTGGACGACTTTTTATTCCTGCCGATGTCCGGCGTTCACATAATCATTCATAACTCCTAAGAATTTTATCCAAATTCAACGTTACTACAGACATTGGAAAGCTGAATTACTGATCTCTAACCCATACCAATCACTTTTAGAATTTATGCCTTTGCAAGGGAGAAAAGGTACCCTAAAATAAAAAAAAAATCCTCAAACGTTTTATTTTATATCTCCGGTCCTAAATTGTTTATGGAGGTCGGGTTTGTGCCATTTCGTGTAGTTTATAGAGCCTTAAACTTCTCTAAAGTTTCGTGTAAATCGGTGGAATCGTCTTGAAGTTATCGCAGTTTATGTGATTTTCGAACAAAAATTGAAGGCCCGAAGGTGAAATTTTTGAGTAAACAAAATTTATTTTTCGATTGCTATGAAAATTCGTATTTGAGAGTTTTTCGGATTGCTAAAAACGAATATCAACTTTTTTTCTCTCTAAAAAAATATTTTACCCCACTTTGTTACATAGCACAGTGGTCTGAACTCTTCCTTCCATCAGCTCGAAATTGCGCTACTGATTGTGATTTAATTTTATTAGATTCTAATTTGCATTTATATATATAGATAGTAAATGGATAATTTTATGGATTTCAATCATGAATATAATCATAACGGATAATAATAATTGCATTTATCTTACTTATTTTTATTGAAAATTAAATTGTTAAAAATAAGTTTATGACATTAATTATTAGAATTTTTGTTAATCGTGAGCTTTAAATTATGAATATCAGTTAAAAACAAACATTATTTAATTAATTATTATTTAATTGTATATAAATTAGTGAATAAATATATAAATATAAATATAGAAGTTGACAACACTAATAATTTTAAATAATATCTAATCAAAGAAGTAATATATTAATAAATTTGATAAATTATAATAATAAACTGATAAATTATAATAAATTCTAAATCTATTTAGTGGAGAATGCATCTAAATAATAGAAGTAAACTGGAACATTATTAAAGACTGTACAAAAATGAAAAACAAACTTGTATACATTGATGGAATAAAATTATATTTAATGAATAATAAATTTAATTTTAATAGTAATTTTTACAAACAATTAAATGGGCTAGCTATAGGAGATCACCTTATCATTATTATTATTGTCATTTTTTTAAAAATTAAATTTTATAAATAATTACAGAACTGGATGAAAAACCAATAATAGTTACCAAATATATTGATGAATTACTGATCAGAGCAAAAAATAAAAGATACATAGAATTCTTTAATTTACAAAATAATATAAGTATATTCATGATCACACATTCAGAACCAATATGGTTCTTGGCCGCATTAATGCCCCACTTCCACTCTTCTCTGTCTTCTGTCATGTGGTCCGCCAAGATCTTATTCCATTATGACATTTGCATTCCTCTTGGCCTCGTCTGCTCATTTCCGTTTTGGTCATGCAGGTCTCCCATCCACACACCCAAAGAGATGTTTTTTTTTTGTAACGTCGTCCTCCATTCTTGCCATATTCCCAGCCCATCTTGGTCTAGAGATTCTTATATGCCGCTACCATGTCTGGCTCCAGGTAAATCTGGAACAGCTCTGCATTATTCCTTACTTGGAATTGATCAACAACTCTTACAGCTCCAAATATTCTTCTTAATACTTTTCTTTTGAAGAGCAGTAAACTTTTAGCTTCTGATCTAGACAGAGGCCACGATTCTGTGGTATATGTGAAAACAGGCTTTTGTAAAGTGTGGCTTGGGTTTTTCTTGATTGCTGACGACTTATTAATGTTTTCTCCATTCCAAAATAACATTTATTTGTCTTCTACATACTTCTGGACTGGTTGAGTTATCTGCTTTGGCCAGTGAACAAAGGTACACCAAACTGTCGAAACATTGAAATGTGGGTACTGGTTGCCTTGAAGGATTAACCAGCATATACCTAGTCTTTGAATGATTTACCTGAAGTCTCATGTGCCATCCAGTATTCTCTGAAGCAAGAAAAGCTTGTTCGAAATCCCTCTCTGATCTTCCAACCGTACCTATGTCATCTGCATAGCCTAGTATTTGAGTGGATTTTTCCAGTGTCGTACCGGTTATCTATAGCCTGAGTCTCTTATGACCTTTTCGAATGCAAAGTTTAACGACTGGCGTGAGAGCTTATCCTCTTGTCTCAATATCCTAGTAGTATTTAATACTTCTAACAAGTCACTTTGGATCTTAAGCTGGCTTCTTTGCTCACTCATCAGCAGCTCCAATATTCTTTCTCAGGAGTCATTCATTTCTTTAATATCTTAATACATTTTTCCCCTACTGATACTGTTATAAGCACTGCTGGACTCTACAGAAAAGATGGTGAGTGGTAATATACTCTCCAGTACATTCCATAATGGTTCTGAGGGCAAATATTTGTTTGATTCAATTGAATCCTAATAGGTACATACCTACTTCTCTCTGGGCAAGGGGAAATAATCTTTCATAGACTGTATTAGAGAGGACCTTGTAAGCGTAGCTGAGGAGTGTTATGCTTAATAATTATCACAGTTTATTTGGTCTTCTTTGTTCTGAACTAATTAATATACATAGAAGAAAAAAAAAAAAGGTTTTAAGATATTTGGATTTGGACATCACTTTTGGCAATTATAAAATATTAAAAAAATGGATCAAAAAAACAATTAATAGTGATGCAATATTCTTCTTCTTCTTTATCTTCCTCCTTTAGTGCCTTTCAGCGTGGAGGTGCCCCGATCCAAGACTGCCAAGCTTCTCGATCTCCAGCCAGCGCTTTCATTACATTTATTGACCTTCCCTTCCTTTCACCAATCCCTGAGATATGGTCTATCCATTGCAATCTTGGTCTTCCTCGAGGGCGGCGTCCGGTAGGCCTGGCTTCAAAGAATTTCTTTGGGTCCCGGTCCTTATCCATTCTGCACAGATGACCAAACCATCCCAGCTGTCGTCTCTCCACTGTTTCCTTCAGTGCAGTCACTCCCAGGTCTCCCCTTATTCTCTCATTCCTAACTCTGTCCCTCCTTGTTTTGCCTGCCATTTTCCAGAGGTATTTCATCTCTGCCGCAGTAGCCCTACTCCAGTGCTTGTCCAACGGGACCCAGCTCTCACTTCCATAGATGAGGGTAGGTAGGTATATGGACTTGAAGATATGTAATTTTACATTATTTTCCAATTCCCTTTTCCCCACCACTGTGTTGCATAGCTGGTAGTACATGCTATTTGCTTTTTTAATCCTGTTTGAGAGCTCTTGGTCCATTTTCCCATTTCTGGTGATCACTACTCCTAAATAAGTATATTCCTGCGCTGTCTCCAAGGTTTCTCCCCTGCAGTGAACCAAAACCTCCTCTTCTTCACGTCCGATGTGCATCACCTTGCTTTTTCCAACATTCAATATCATACCCTTCCTTTCTAGCTCAGCCTCCCACTCCGTAACAGCCTGCTGTAGATTTTCCTTGGAATCGGCTATGAGGACAATATCATCTGCAAAAACCATTACTTGCGCTAGGATTGTCCTCATGTTCCACTTTCCAACGACCATCCGTGTTGTCCTCCGCTTGCAGATTTTCAATATCTCGTCCATAAAAGTGATGAAAAGAAGAGGACTAAGACTGTCCCCCTGTCTAACACCCCTTCTCATGGCGAAAGCCTCTGACATTCTTCCATTAATTCTAACCATGCCTTTGGAGTCATGATAAGTGCTTTTTATGGCATTTATTAATGCTGCGGGCACATTTTTAGCGGCTAGAGCTGTCCAAATTTCTTCTCTAGGGACTGAATCGAATGCTGCTTTTATGTCCAGGAACGCTAGGTACAAGTTCTTTCCTCTATCCCATGCCTTCTCAATAATCGTCTTCAGCGAGAAGATGTGATCCTGCGTTCGTCGGTGTGGTCTAAAAGCTGCTTGTTCCTCTTCCAATTTGTCTTCAACGATTGATCGGAGTTTTCTTTCCAGTATAGAGGAGTAAAGTTTATAGACTACAGGGGAGAGACATATAGGTCTATAGTTTTGGCATTCACTAGAGCTACCCTTCTTGTGGATCGGCATGATGATATTGCATCCCCATTCCTCAGGCATGGATTTGGAAGAGAAAATATTTTGAAACAGGTCCTGCAAAGCTTTATGTAATTGTAGACCTCCAAATTTTATAAGTTCTGGAGCAATACCATCTTTGCCACTCCTCATTTTCTCTATAGCCCAAGTGACATCTTCCTCCCATATCACGTCATCATATTCTTCTGTTTCCCCCCTGTCCTCCACTCTCTCCTCCGAGACACCAGAAAACAATGCAGAATAATGGCGTCGCCATCTCTCCAATATTTCCCCATCTTCAGTAATCATTTGCCCTGATTCGTCCTTAACATTTCTCACGGGTTTGCACGTCTTTCCCTTTATTGATTTTATTCTCTTCCAAAAAATCTTGGTATTTTCCCTGTAATCATTTTGCAGACTTCTGCCAAATTTTTCCCAGCTTTTCATCTTTGCCACTCGAACAACCATTTTCGCTTCCCCTCTTCTTCTGACGTAGAGCTCCCAGTTGGCGGCAGACCTAATTTTACAGTACTCCTTCCAGGCTGTCTTCTTCCTACCCACCGCAGCTTTCACCACATCACTCCACCACTCAGACCTTTTACCTTTGGTACAGACTACCTTCATTCCGCATACACTTTCAGCAGTCTCTAGAATTGCATGTTTCAATGCTACCCATGTATTGTTAATATTCCCTTCCAAATTGACATTTCTAAGTTTTAGATCCAGAAGTTCTGCATATTCCTTTTTCTTTTCTGGATCCTGCAGTTTTGCAATGTCAATCCTCTTGTATGCTATGGGTCTTTTCTTTCTGGGTCGTAGGATCTGGGTGTCTCCAGTCAATAGAAGATGGTCCGAACCAATTTCAGCACCTCTTATAACTTTTATATCGGTGAAGTATTTCCTTATTCTCCTACTGTATACAATGTAATCTATAATACTGTTAACACTCCTTTCTTCAGCTGAGAATGTTATTTTGTGCACCGTCTTATGTGGGAAGAAAGATTTTCCAATAAGGAGGTCGTAATCAATACAGAAGTCGATGAGCCTTTGACCATTTCCATTTTTGATGTGTTCCCCTCCATGTAGGCCCATAACATCATGAGCGCTTGCATGATCTCTTCCCGTCCTTGCGTTGAAATCTCCCTGATGCAATATTAAATTATAATTTTAATCATCTTGATATCTTGGATGATAGATACAGGGAAAATCTGATTAATGAATTATAAATTTTACCAATAGATATTAAATGAATGAAATTAAAAATAAACTTTACCAGCTTTCAAGTAAATTTTTTTATCTATAGAGACTAATAAAAAATATATGATTTACCATAATAATAAAAATATGCAACATGAAAAAACAAATAAAAATAAATCTAATAGTTTAAAAAAAGTTTCATTACAAATTATTTTCAAATATCAAATAAGTATAATAATAATAATAATAATAATAATAATTTAGTAATTAAAACAATATAGAACTAAGAATGACTTAAATTAACATAAATTCTTACAGAGTAACTAACAAAATTAAAAAAAAGCTTTTAAAAGTTATGACTATTACAACATAAAATTAGGATTGTACATTAATAATAAATTAAAGAATGTATTTTTATTCTTAATATATATAAAAATACATAACAAATGTGAAAGACAAAATGGAAATTAATGGCTGGCAAAATGTGATTTATAAAATTGATCACAAGCAATTGACAAATTTTTTTTTTTATAGGAGAAACGTCACAAGATCAAAAAAAAAAAAAAAGAATAAATCTATAGATGGAGCTAACATATAGTAAAAAAATAAAATTATATATATGCATATACATGTGTGTGTGTGTGTATATATATATATATATATATATATATATATATATATATCTACTGAATAAAAATTAATAATTTTGTAAATAATAATTATTCAATTTTTTTAGATTGTAATATTAAAGAAGCTGAGATTTGATTTTTTTCATCTTGTGATGGCTTAGAAATGACATTACCCTTTATATTTTTACGTTTATTTTGTGTTGAATAAAATGACCGACTTTTGTGGATCAATTTTAATTTTTTTATGTTTTTTTTCGGCCACTTCGGGACTAGTTTTGTTTTTTACAGCCAAGGAATTCAATGCTGGCATGACAGGTGTTATAAAGTTATCAATAACTTGAAGTTCTTCAAAAGAATCAGAACTGTTTATAAAATTCATAACAGTTTGCAACTTCTCCTTCAATTTGGCTTTGTAGTTGTCAATATTTAACCTAATTTTGCTGATTTCTTTCACTATAACTTCTTTTTCTTGTGTCTCTTCATTTAGATCTATGAACAAATCAGATTCGCTGTTTTCATTTGTTATGGCCAGTTTAGATCCCTCATTAGTTTGATTACATTTCGAATCCTCATTTTTTTTTATGAAATTACATAAATAATGTATGTGTTTGCACATATTCCATTTTATAGTTGAATCTGGGCAGGAACAAACATATTTATGAATGCAACACAAACATTCTTCGCAACAAAGTTTACAATTTTTGCAACTGTTCACCACTAATTCAACTTTATATAAATCTATTCCCTTGCTCGAAGCAATTGTCCAAAATCCGTTTTCATTTTTTATAATTTCATTAGACATATTGCTTGCTGCTTTATGTCTGTGTTTAATTTCTTGAAGTTTTGTTGTTAATTTTCCTTTATGAAGGACAATTAGCCTATCAAATAGCTTATCTTTAATTAGTCGCATAATAGCATGGATAGCTTTGTCTAATCTTTTGATATTTTTTCCATGCAAATATACATATTTTAATGTTTTATGCATTCTTTCTAAATGCATATTGGTATTTAGACCTGCATGTTTTCGATAACAGTATGCCCATTCACTTGGAGAATCTCTGTATCGTTTGAAATAATTTCCAAACGTTTTTGTTTCCTCCCTTGTGTCAAATTCATTGTTCAATTCCTTAAGCATTATTTGAAAAGCAATTTCATCCTGTTCTTCCATGAGGGTTCTAATTTTTTTGTATACCTCAACTTGGATAGTTTTATCTGAAATTTTATTCAAATTTTTTCTCCAAGCTCGGTCAATGTGCCAAGAACAGTACAACCGTTTTTCAGCTGGTAGCATGACATTTTTCCAACCATTGTAAAAGTTTTCAGCCATATCTGACATGAAAACTTTAGGTCTGATAGCCTCTCCAATACAATCCTTGATCGTTGTGTAGAATACTTCCATAGCTTTTAAATCATTCCGATTACTTATGAAAAAAGCAGCTGGAAACCCTTGATGCATGTCATCAATGACGAGGCATGTAATTAATTCAAAGTCGTAAGAATTTAAGCCGTGGGTTCCATCTATGCAAATGCAATTATTGCCAAATTTGCGAAGAATTTCAACCTGTGCCTCGTTGAAAAAAATTAAACAAAAATCATCTTGTTTAAAAAAATCATATGTATTACAAAGCTTCCCTTGAGGCTTGTAATAACGTACAAGAGATGTAGTCGCTATCATGTCGTTAACCCACGATTCAACACTAATAAAATCGTTTGAGTGTCTAACACTCTCTTTGTTTAAATTGAATTCGGTTTCAATGTTAAATAAATCTTTTCTTGTAAGTAAATGTATTCTACTTAACTTTTCGTTAGAAATAGAATCTCTAATTTCATCTAAAATGTCATCAAACGGTATTTTCAAAGTCACTTTATTTGGAATGGATGATCTTTCATTTAAAGTTAAAGTCTGACGGCCTAAGTCCATTGAGTGCCCAACGTGTGTCTCTGTAAATGAAACGATCACCTGATCTATCTTTTTACTTACTGAAATTCGTGCAGGACAAAATCCTCCTATTTTGTTGGAGCCAAACATTTTAATATGCTTTAAATTTTGACCTCGGCGTTTGAAATAGCCTGATCTATGGCAAATAAATTCTAATTTTACAGTGCCATCCTTTATTTTCCAATTTTAATGAATTTCGAAACAGTCGCTTGTTCAGTTGACTGTTTCCATTGACAAAACGATGCTAAATCGGAGAATGTAGATTTGGAGGTTTTAATTGAAATCTTATGCTCCATTTCATAATGATTTAACATTTCCTTTCTTGTTAATTGAACACCAGAACATAAAAGACATGGTAAACTTATTGTTTTTCTTGCATTTAAGACGGAATGAAATTTTCTATCGTGTTTGTTTAAATTGAAAACCGAAGAAAAAGTCTTATTACAGATCTTGCAAAAGGGTACAGAAGCCATTAGTCTCAGAAATTAATTAAACTGTTTAAATATAATCTAACTAAATCTATCTAACTTAACTATCTAATAACTAAAATCTATTAATAACTTCTATCTATAATTTATTTATAAAAAAAACTATCAATAATCTATTTATAAAATTACTAAATCTATTTACCTAACTATCCAATAACAAAAATCTATTTATAAAATAACTAAATCTTCTTAACTATCTAATTACTAAAATTATTTATAAAAAACTACCTATAATCTACTTATAAAGTAACGAAATCTATCTAGCTGGGTATCTAAATCTATTAACACAAAATAAGATGATTAAACAATGAAACGAAAACTGACTCACACGGTCCAAAGCGGGAAAATCACACAGGAAATGCAACGCGGGAAAAGAAGGGAGGATTCGGGTGGAATCGGCTATCTTCGCCTTGGGAATCTCCTACACTAGAGTCTGGAGTCATAATTTGAAGCTCACGATTAACAAAAATTCTAATAATTAATGTCATAAACTTATTTTTAACAATTTAATTTTCAATAAAAATAAGTAAGATAAATGCAATTATTATTATCCGTTATGATTATATTCATGATTGAAATCCATAAAATTATCCATTTACTATCTATATATATAAATGCAAATTAGAATCTAATAAAATTAAATCACAATCAGTAGCGCAATTTCGAGCTGATGGAAGGAAGAGTTCAGACCACTGTGCTATGTAACAAAGTGGGGTAAAATATTTTTTTAGAGAGAAAAAAAGTTGATATTCGTTTTTAGCAATCCGAAAAACTCTCAAATACGAATTTTCATAGCAATCGAAAAATAAATTTTGTTTACTCAAAAATTTCACCTTACTCGGCCTTCAATTTTTGTTCGAAAATCACATAAACTGCGATAACTTCAAGACGATTCCACCGATTTACACGAAACTTTAGAGAAGTTTAAGGCTTTATAAACTACACGAAATGGCACAAACCCGACCTCCATAAACAATTTAGGATCGGAGATATAAAATAAAACGTTTGAGGATTT
Organism: Rhaphigaster nebulosa; assembly: GCA_948150685.1. Lineage (NCBI taxonomy): Eukaryota > Metazoa > Arthropoda > Insecta > Hemiptera > Pentatomidae > Rhaphigaster > Rhaphigaster nebulosa. The sequence continues at coordinate 111,172,856 of OX411307.1, forward strand.
TTTTTTTATTTTAGCGTACCTTTTCTCCCTTGCAAAGGCATAAATTCTAAAAGTGATTGGTATGGGTTAGAGATCAGTAATTCAGTTTTCCAATGTCTGTAGTAACGTTGAATTTGGATAAAATTCTTAGGAGTTATGAATGATTATGTGAACGCCGGACATCGGCAGGAATAAAAAGTCGTCCAGAGAAACTAAGACCAATTCTAAGCGAAAGACCAAGACTAAGGGATTTCATCGGATGGCTCCACCCCTTGTCCTGACAGCCGGTATCTGCGAACCATTATCCAACTAGTCTAATTTAATCATACCTTTTCCACTTTTTCCTCGAGGCCAGCCAAGCCTAAGGGGACCAGTTCTTAAAATTGATTAGGTGTTCCAGCTTTTGGCATTGTTACAGTGTTAACTTCTCAGTAGGGTTTTTAAATTAACTTATCCCTCATCACTTATGTGGTGACATCTGTCATCGCCTGTCAGTTACCCTTCTCTACCTGCTCGTCCCTTATTTCTTTTGTTCGCACCTGGTCTGTTTAAATTCTATGACGATAATATTTAACAATATCAATACATATTAAGTTACATATTTACATGTGCATAAATAATGCTTTATACATTTTAATATCATTAAATGAAAGCCAAACATAATAACTCATTACATTATTAATATATAAATATACTTCTCTTTATAATCAATCAATCATCAAAATAGAAATAATTTTTCAATTACAAAAATAATTTATAATTTCAAATTTGATCATATATATATTTTCAATCACCTTATTTAATTTTACCACATTGGATATTGGGGGAATATAATCACAGAAGAGCCTACCTACTTCAATGGTGGGATTATGCCAATCATTCAGCATTCTAGCTTAAAACAAGTCATATTTAATATCACACAATTTAATACATATAGTTCTAGGTTAATTCTATGCTAATACACAAATATTCCACCCAAGCAGGTCCATGGTCACTAAGCATTCTATAGAGAACTTATAGCAGCTCATGAGATGAAAATTATGCACTTATTTCAATATTATAAAATTTAAAACATAATCTAATTACTGTAAAACCTCAGACAGATATCTGATAACTCACGCTTCCAACAGACCAAATGGGAGTATGAGAAAATAGTCTAATTTCTCAATGGTAACTACCATTTGACTGCCTTCAGTGAGAAACAAGTTAATGCTACATTAACTTTTGTAGTATCTTGTTTTGTTTAACTCTTCCTACTCCCTGATTGTATAATAGGAATCTAATTAATGCAAGTATATTCTAAGAGGGAACATAACATTAAGGAGGTAGTTTGAGGTTGACAACCAATTTATTTTGTTTGTTCCTATTTTAAAATAAATATATTTTTTTCAAGATATGTGATTTTTTAAAGAAATAAATCGAATTATACTTTTCAAGGTGGAGCTAAAAATGTATTTTTATATTGAAGGGGGTGGGTAGGAATACTTATTTTTAGGTTATGGAATTGCAGATTACTTAAAGTTAAAGAATCAAGACAATAAACTAATCTAGCCAACAAGACCAAACAGAACAAAAAAAAAGCAGAATATTTTAAATTAACCAATTTTTCTAAATATTTAATTTATAATTATGAAAGAAAAACAAAATTTTCTAGATTATTTACCCAAAATTATAGTTTCATTGTTGAATGCTTTAACAAATTTATAAATTTTTTATTTAAACGTTAAAAGAGAAAAACAAGAAAGAGTTAAAGCAGAAACCTAACTCCCTTGAGGAAATTTCATAAGTTTAAGTAACATAATTCATTCAGTAAATTACTTGAAACTTCTTTCACAATTTAGTCTTTACTTTATTATCATTCTGTAGAAATGTAAATAAAATCTTGTGCCGTGTTACCAATCTACAACAAAAATACACAAATTAAAAATACTCTATATATTATGTATTAACTACTATTAGTAACTATGTATTATAAATATATTACAATTATCTTTCTTTCCTTCCCCTCTTTTACCAGAGTCAATTGAGGTTTTACAGTATAGGCAAAAAGTTACATAAAACAAGTTAAGATTCACGGCTACTGAACAGTGAATGCTTAGTTTATATTAGATGGAACAAAAAAATTTAGCAACTCCTAAAAAGCATCATTTTTTAAAAATAAGTTATTTGAATTGTAATTTAATGAACTATACTTGTGACAGATCCTGAGAAAAGCAAAACTAATAGATAGTCAAAGAGCTGATTATATTGCTGCAGAAATGGATGAACTTCTAGAAGTATTTGGTATACACAAGTCCAAAATAGTTGGTGTCCGCACTGATGGTGAAGCTAATATCGTTGCAAGGTCAAAGAGAGGAGGAAATCAAACTATTTTGTTCATCTTTTTAAATTGATTGTTAGAGATGGCAATAATCCGATTTCAAATAATTTAATCAAGAATATAAAAATTATAGATATATTTGCTCAATATTATAGAAGTTCTCACCAAGGAGAAGAAATGAGCGGACATAGCAGAGGGCAATGTAGTGAATACAAGAAGTACCAACGAGATGGAATCCAACTTTAAACATGTTGAAAAGGTTCATAAACTTTTCCCCCTGCATAGCGCAAGTCTTAGCGAAACTAAGCATCAGAAATGCACCACACATGCTTTCTGGAGTTGATATGCAATTAGCATCAGTGTATTAGTGAGGCCACAAAGGAAATTTCCGGATCTGAGTACGTTACTGGAAGACATGTTATCCCCTGCATTGAAAGCACTTAAACCAAATCGATACCATCCACAAGCACAAAGTTTCTAAAACTTTGTTAGAAACGCTTCTGAGTAGCTTAGAAGAACTAAGTACTAAAGTATTGCACAACCCTCTATTGTATCACGCTTCAATTTCAGACCCTACATTCAAAAAATATATGTATGAGCCCCCTCATTGCAGGTCAAGTTGTAAATAATTTCAGTCAAGAAATAAAACACTATTTGGCTATGTTTGTGAAAATTGCATCGCCTTTGCCTGAAGGTGGGGGAGCCAAGATTAATTGCTAAGCCCCCTAACACTCTTTGGTCGATCCGTGACCAGAGTGTTGTCATTAGTACTTCAGTTGAATTTGAAAGTTCATTTCATAATAATGGTGGAGGGGAGAGGAACATATACCTATTTGTCTATATTCATTATATAATTGTTATAAACGGACATTTTGAAGTGTTTGAGCTGAGTGGAGGAGGATAACTAATTTTGAAAAACAATGGAGAAATGTTTGCCATCATGAACTGATTGACAGAGCTAAAGAAGGTTGGAAGGTCGTGAAAAATGAATATATGATTTTAGATTGTCTTAATTATATCAAAGGTAACATTAGTGTTTAGAGGAGGTTAAATATGCTGTTTTATGGAAAAAAAGTTCTTTGACAGTCACAAAGTGGCGTACAAATGGTTTTTAGTAACAGTAATCCCTTACAAAAAATCTGGAGAACTTAAATGCCGGAGAATATTCACTAACAGGAAAAAGATGGCTGTGATTTCAAAAATCGTCCAAAAATATTTATTATCACTCTGATGAAAATATTCTTCTAATTCATTCTTTGAAATAATTCAAATTGAATGGAAGAAAATTATCTATCATTCACGAAACCTCACTCTGTGATAATTGTCATACTTATTGTTAATTGACAATACTTATGTTGTAATATCAAGGAGTAATGCAGAGATTACCTATAATAAAGATAAAGATTATAAAGCCTCCTTGGGTATTATGGCTTTTAGTGAAGATTCTAAATTGAATTCAGCCACTGAAGGTGTACCTCAATTCTTCGTTAAACGTCCAAATGGGACCCTATGTACGCATAGAGGCCCTGTTAAATGAAAATTTATGGTTGACATGTTTGAATTCTTCCTCCTATTCAATATATATTGTAAGCTTACAAACGTTTCAGTTATTAGACCCTTAGGTAAAGTCACGGTATGAGTAATTAGATAATATGCCGTCTTTTTAACCATTGAAGATATACAGGTATTCACGCGTAAAAGAGAGTTAGTATTAAAATTAAATGTCCGAGGTATAAAGCGACTGATGACATCATCTCTAGAATATGGAAAGCCATGGGTAATCTGGTTTATACCTGGTCCAGGACTCTTTGAGCTTCGTATAATTAGACACAATGATTATATGAGTGTACTCGAAATGGCAAATCATTCTCAATATATCTCTTTTCTGGTGATCGTGTATGGAATACCGAAGTGGAAAAATGCAGGTTATCAGGTATTGATGATATGTATCAAGTCTGTGATAAGTTTTTAATTATTGAATTGTTGAAACAAACTTACGCTCCAAACTTCCATTAAATGTGAGCCGAAGATTTTTCTGGCCATAAAAATTCTACCTCAAATTTCATCTCACATTTAAAGAGCCGTTAAGAGTGTAATTTTGACATTTTGGAAAGACCACAATAGAAAAATTTACCGTATTTCTAAGGACTCTTAAATCTTCATTCTTCAATTATAACGTCGGAGAGTAATTGAAACGAGACATAACTGAACTTTTCGGTTCTAACTTCCCACACAAAAGGGTTAATAGCAAGCCTTCCCTCAGACCTTTCTGTATTTTTGAGTGGTAAAGCTTTTTATTAAAAAAAATAATAAAATGAAGGAGAGAGCACTTTTTCGCATAAGCAGTACAGGCCAACAGCTTATTGAAGTATAATTTAACATAATAAATTTAAGATAAGTTAATTTAAAAAAAACAAAACAAAAAAACAATGCCAGCAAAAGCATTAGTGATGCTTATGGTAATCACTTATTTACAAACATTTAAGTGTGCAGTGATAAGTACGTTATGTTATTTTTTCATTCATAAAAAACCTCACGCTGTGACAATTAACAATAATTATATTGTAATCACAAGCAGTAATGTAGAGATTACCCATTGGAAAGACTCCGATTATAAACGCTACTTGGGTATGAATTTTGGTGATGATTCTAAATTGCATTTTGTCAATGAAGGTGTACCTGAATTTGCTTCATTAAACTTTCAAACTTTCATATGAACGAATATAGGCTTGAATGAATACTTGTAGTAAGAATATTTGAATTCTTTCTCCTATTTATCATATATGTAAACTTACAAACTGTTATAATTTGGTTACGGCTTATATAACTAGGAAATTAGATGGAACAAATGATTTAACAAATCCTAAACTGCATCATTTTTTTAAAAACAAGTTATTTCAATTGTAATTTAATGAATTACACTTGTGACAGATCCTGAGAAAAACAAAACTAATAGATAGTCAAAGAGCTGATTATATTGCTGCAGAAATGGATGAACTTCTAGAAGTATTTGGTATACACAAGTCCAAAATAGTTGGTGTCCGCACTGATGGTGAAGCTAATATCGTTGCAAGGTCAAAGAGAGGAGGAAATCAAACTATTTTGTTCATCTTTTTAAATTGATTGTTAGAGATGGCAATAATCCGATTTCAAATAATTTAATCAAGAATATAAAAATTATAGATATATTTGCTCAATATTATAGAAGTTCTCACCAAGGAGAAGAAATGAGCGGACATAGCAGAGGGCAATGTAGTGAATACAAGAAGTACCAACGAGATGGAATCCAACTTTAAACATGTTGAAAAGGTTCATAAACTTTTCCCCCTGCATAGCGCAAGTCTTAGCGAAACTAAGCATCAGAAATGCACCACACATGCTTTCTGGAGTTGATATGCAATTAGCATCAGTGTATTAGTGAGGCCACAAAGGAAATTTCCGGATCTGAGTACGTTACTGGAAGACATGTTATCCCCTGCATTGAAAGCACTTAAACCAAATCGATACCATCCACAAGCACAAAGTTTCTAAAACTTTGTTAGAAACGCTTCTGAGTAGCTTAGAAGAACTAAGTACTAAAGTATTGCACAACCCTCTATTGTATCACGCTTCAATTTCAGACCCTACATTCAAAAAATATATGTATGAGCCCCCTCATTGCAGGTCAAGTTGTAAATAATTTCAGTCAAGAAATAAAACACTATTTGGCTACGTTTGGGAAAATTTCATCGCCTTTGCCTGAAGGTGGGGGAGCCAAGGTTAATTGCTAAGCACTTGGTCGATCAGTGACCAGAGTGTCTTTGTCTTGACTCATTAGTACTTCAATTGAATTTGACTGTTCATTTCATAATAATGGTGGAGGGGAGAGGAACATATACTTATTTGTCTATATTCATTATATGATTGTTATAGACGATCTCGAGGATGACAATGATCCTATGTCGAAGGGTGACATCAATAATGTAAGAAGTATGGATATATTTGCTTCATATATCTTTGTTTTCATTTAGGAGGTGTATTCAGCATTTTTAACCATACTTTCTTGGTCTGCTTTATTATTTATGGATCGTTACGCTCTGTAGTCCTTGAAACTGAAATAAAACATTTTCAAATATCTGACTAGACATGTTTATGAACATGTTGAAGTGTTTGAGCTGAGTGGAGGAGGATAACTAATTTTGAAAAACAATGGAGAAATGTTTGCCATCATGAACGGATTGACAGAGCTAAAGAAGGTTGGAAGGTCGTAAAAAATTTATATATGATTTTAGTTTGTCTTAATTATATCAAAGGTAACATTAGTGTTTAGAGGAGGTTAAATATGCTGTTTTGTGGAAAAAAAGTTCTTTGACAGTCACAAAGTGGCGTACAAATGGTTTTTAGTAACAGTAATCCCTTACAAAAAATCTGGAGAACTTACATGCCGGAGAATATTCACTAACAGGAAAAAGATGGCTGTGATTTCAAAAATCATCCAAAAATATTTATTATCACTCTGATGAAAATATTCTTCTAATTCATTCTTTGAAATAATTCAAATTGAATGGAAGAAAATTATCTATCATTCACGAAACCTCACTCTGTGATAATTGTCATACTTATTGTTAATTGACAATACTTATGTTGTAATATCAAGGAGTAATGTAGAGATTACCTATAATAAAGATAAAGATTATAAAGCCTCCTTGGGTATTATGGCTTTTAGTGATGATTCTAAATTGAATTCAGCCACTGAAGGTGTACCTCAATTCTTCGTTAAACGTCCAAATGGGACCCTATGTACGCATAGAGGCCCTGTTAAATGAAAATTTATGGTTGATATGTTTGAATTCTTCCTCCTATTCAATATATATTGTAAGCTTACAAACGCTTCAATTATTAGACCCTTAGGTAAAGTCACGGTATGAGTAATTAGATAATATGCCGTCTTTTTAACCATTGAAGATATACAGGTATTCACGCGTAAAAGAGAGTTAGTCCGAGGTTTAAAGCGGCTGATGACTTCATCTCTAGAACATGGGAAGCCATGGGTAATCTGGATTATACCTGGTCCAGGACTCTTTGAGCTTGGTATAATTAGACATTGATTATATGAGTGTACTCGAAATGGCAAATCATTCTCATATATCTCTTTTCTGGTGCTCGTGTATGGAATACCGAAGAGAAAAAATGCAGGTTGTCAGGTATTGATGATATGTATCAAGTCTGTGATAAGTTTTTAATGATTGAATTAGCACACATTTTTCTAAAACAAAGTAAAAGCAGTTCGTTCTATTAACGATCACTTAGTAATTTATCTACATGAGATCAGCATTAATGGATAATCTGACAAAAATACTACTTCTGAATAGCTTAGAAGAACTAAGTACTAAAGTATTGCACAACCCTCTGTTGTGTAACGCTTCAATTTCAGACCCTACATTCAAAAAATATATGTATGAGCCCCCTCATTGCAGGTCAAGTTGTAAATAATTTCAGTCAAGAAATAAAACACTATTTGGCTACGTTTGGGAAAATTTCATCGCCTTTGCCTGAAGGTGGGGGAGCCAAGATTTATTGCTAAGCCCCCTAACACTCTTTGGTCGATCCGTGACCAGAGTGTTGTCATTAGTACTTCAGTTGAATTTGAAAGTTCATTTCATAATAATGGTGGAGGGGAGAGGAACATATACTTATCTGTCTATATTCATTATATAATTGTTATAGACGGACATTTGAAGTGTTTGAGCTGAGTGGAGGAGGATAACTAATTTTGAAAAACAATGGAGAAATGTTTGCCATCATGAACTGATTGACAGAGCTAAAGAAGGTTGGAAGGTCGTGAAAAATGAATATATGATTTTAGATTGTCTTAATTATATCAAAGGTAACATTAGTGTTTAGAGGAGGTTAAATATGCTGTTTTGTGGAAAAAAAGTTCTTTGACAGTCACAAAGTGGCGCACAAATGGTTTTTAGTAACAGTAATCCCTTACAAAAAATCTGGAGAACTTACATGCCGGAGAATATTTACTAACAGGAAAAAGATGGCTGTGATTTCAAAAATCATCCAAAAATATTTATTATCACTCTGATGAAAATATTCTTCTAATTCATTCTTTGAAATAATTCAAATTGAATGGAAGAAAATTATCTATCATTCACGAAACCTCACTCTGTGATAATTGTCATACTTATTGTTAATTGACAATACTTATGTTGTAATATCAAGGAGTAATGTAGAGATTACCTATAATAAAGATAAAGATTATAAAGCCTCCTTGGGTATTATGGCTTTTAGTGATGATTCTAAATTGAATTCAGCCACTGAAGGTGTACCTCAATTCTTCGTTAAACGTCCAAATGGGACCCTATGTACGCATAGAGGCCCTGTTAAATGAAAATTTATGGTTGACATGTTTGAATTCTTCCTCCTATTCAATATATATTGTAAGCTTACAAAGGCTTCAATTATTAGACCCTTAGGTAAAGTCACGGTATGAGTAATTAGATAATATGCCGTCTTTTTAACCATTGAAGATATACAGGTATTCACGCGTAAAAGAGAGTTAGTATTAAAATTAAATGTCCGAGGTATAAAGCGACTGATGACTTCATCTCTAGAATATGGAAAGCCATGGGTAATCTGGTTTATACCTGGTCCAGGACTCTTTGAGCTTCGTATAATTAGACACAATGATTATATGAGTGTACTCGAAATGGCAAATCATTCTCAATATATCTCTTTTCTGGTGATCGTGTATGGAATACCGAAGTGGAAAAATGCAGGTTATCAGGTATTGATGATATGTATCAAGTCTGTGATAAGTTTTTAATTATTGAATTGTTGAAACAAACTTACGCTCCAAACTTCCATTAAATGTGAGCCGAAGATTTTTCTGGCCATAAAAATTCTACCTCAAATTTCATCTCACATTTAAAGAGCCGTTAAGAGTGTAATTTTGACATTTTGGAAAGACCACAATAGAAAAATTTACCGTATTTCTAAGGACTCTTAAATCTTCATTCTTCAATTATAACGTCGGAGAGTAATTGAAACGAGACATAACTGAACTTTTCGGTTCTAACTTCCCACACAAAAGGGTTAATAGCAAGCCTTCCCTCAGACCTTTCTGTATTTTTGAGTGGTAAAGCTTTTTATTAAAAAAAATAATAAAATGAAGGAGAGAGCACTTTTTCGCATAAGCAGTACAGGCCAACAGCTTATTGAAGTATAATTTAACATAATAAATTTAAGATAAGTTAATTTAAAAAAAACAAAACAAAAAAACAATGCCAGCAAAAGCATTAGTGATGCTTATGGTAATCACTTATTTACAAACATTTAAGTGTGCAGTGATAAGTACGTTAAGTTATTTTTTCATTCATAAAAAACCTCACGCTGTGACAATTAACAATAATTATATTGTAATCACAAGCAGTAATGTAGAGATTACCCATTGGAAAGACTCCGATTATAAACGCTACTTGGGTATGAATTTTGGTGATGATTCTAAATTGCATTTTGTCAATGAAGGTGTACCTGAATTTGCTTCATTAAACTTTCAAACTTTCATATGAACGAATATAGGCTTGAATGAATACTTGTAGTAAGAATATTTGAATTCTTTCTCCTATTTATCATATATGTAAACATACAAACTGTTATAATTTGGTTACGGCTTATATAACTAGGAAATTAGATGGAACAAAAGATTTAACAAATCCTAAACTGCATCATTTTTTTAAAAACAAGTTATTTCAATTGTAATTTAATGAATTACACTTGTGACAGATCCTGAGAAAAACAAAACTAATAGATAGTCAAACAGCTGATTATATTGCTGCAGAAATGGATGAACTTCTAGAAGTATTTGGTATACACAAGTCCAAAATAGTTGGTGTCCGCACTGATGGTGAAGCTAATATCGTTGCAAGGTCAAAGAGAGGAGGAAATCAAACTATTTTGTTCATCTTTTTAAATTGATTGTTAGAGATGGCAATAATCCGATTTCAAATAATTTAATCAAGAATATAAAAATTATAGATATATTTGCTCAATATTATAGAAGTTCTCACCAAGGAGAAGAAATGAGAGGACATAGCAGAGGGCAATGTAGTGAATACAAGAAGTACCAACGAGATGGAATCCAACTTTAAACATGTTGAAAAGGTTCATAAACTTTTCCCCCTGCATAGCGCAAGTCTTAGCGAAACTAAGCATCAGAAATGCACCACACATGCTTTCTGGAGTTGATATGCAATTAGCATCAGTGTATTAGTGAGGCCACAAAGGAAATTTCCGGATCTGAGTACGTTACTGGAAGACATGTTATCCCCTGCATTGAAAGCACTTAAACCAAATCGATACCATCCACAAGCACAAAGTTTCTAAAACTTTGTTAGAAACGCTTCTGAGTAGCTTAGAAGAACTAAGTACTAAAGTATTGCACAACCCTCTGTTGTGTCACGCTTCAATTTCAGACCCTACATTCAAAAAATATATGAATGAGCCCCCTCATTGCAGGTCAAGTTGTAAATAATTTCAGTCAAGAAATAAAACACTATTTGGCTACGTTTGGGAAAATTTCATCGCCTTTGCCTGAAGGTAGGGGAGCCAAGGTTAATTGCTAAGCCCCCTAACACTCTTTGGTCGATCCGTGACCAGAGTGTCTTTGTCTTTATTCATTAGTACTTCAATTGAATTTGAATGTTCATTTCATAATAAAGGTGGAGGGGAGAGGAACATATACTTATTTGTCTATATTCATTATATGATTGTTATAGACGATCTCGAGGATGACAATGATCCTATGTCGAAGGGTGACATCAATAATGTAAGAAGTATGGATATATTTGCTCCATATATCTTTGTTTTCATTTAGGAGGTGTATTCAGCATTTTTAACCCTACTTTCTTGGTCTGCTTTATTATTTATGGATCGTTACGCTCTGTAGTCCTTGAAACTGAAATAAAACATTTTCAAATATCTGACTAGACATGTTTATGAACATGTTGAAGTGTTTGAGCTGAGTGGAGGAGGATAACTAATTTTGAAAAACAATGAAAAAAATTTTTGCCATCATGAACGGATTGACAGAGCTAAAGAAGGTTGGAAGGTCGTAAAAAATGAATATATGATTTTAGTTTGTCTTAATTATATCAAAGATAACATTAGTGTTTAGAGGAGGTTAAATATGCTGTTTTATGGAAAAAAAGTTCTTTGACAGTCACAAAGTGGCGTACAAATGGTTTTTAGTAACAGTAATCCCTTACAAAAAATCTGGAGAACTTACATGCCGGAGAATATTCACTAACAGGAAAAAGATGGCTGTGATTTCAAAAATCATCCGAAAATATTTATTATCACTCTGATGAAAATATTCTTCTAATTCATTCTTTGAAATAATTCAAATTGAATGGAAGAAAATTATCTATCATTCACGAAACCTCACTCTGTGATAATTGTCATACTTATTGTTAATTGACAATACTTATGTTGTAATATCAAGGAGTAATGTAGAGATTACCTATAATAAAGATAAAGATTATAAAGCCTCCTTGGGTATTATGGCTTTTAGTGAAGATTCTAAATTGAATTCAGCCACTGAAGGTGTACCTCAATTCTTCGTTAAACGTCCAAATGGGACCCTATGTACGCATAGAGGCCCTGTTAAATGAAAATTTATGGTTGACATGTTTGAATTCTTCCTCCTATTCAATATATATTGTAAGCTTACAAACGCTTCAATTATTAGACTCTTAGGTAAAGTCACGGTATGAGTAATTAGATAATATGCCGTCTTTTTAACCATTGAAGATATACAGGTATTCACGCGTAAAAGAGAGTTAGTCCGAGGTTTAAAGCGGCTGATGACTTCATCTCTAAAACATGGGAAGCCATGGGTAATCTGGATTATACCTGGTCCAGGACTCTTTGAGCTTGGTATAATTAGACATTGATTATATGAGTGTACTCGAAATGGCAAATCATTCTCATATATCTCTTTTCTGGTGCTCGTGTATGGAATACCGAAGAGAAAAAATGCAGGTTGTCAGGTATTGATGATATGTATCAAGTCTGTGATAAGTTTTTAATTATTGAATTAGCACACATTTTTCTAAAACAAAGTAAAAGCAGTTCTTTCTATAAACGATCACTTAGTAATTTATCTACATGAGATCAGCATCTGACAAAAATACTACTTCTGAGTAGCTTAGAAGAACTAAGTACTAAAGTATTGCACAACCCTCTGTTGTGTAACGCTTCAATTTCAGACCCTACATTCAAAAAATATATATATGAGCCCCTCATTGCAGGTTAAGTTGTAAATAATTTCAGTCAAGAATAAAACACAATTTGGCTATGTTTGTGAAAATTTCATCGCCTTTGCCTGAAGGTGGGGGAGCCAAGATTAATTGCTAAGCCCCCTAACACTCTTTGGTCGATCCGTGACCAGAGTGTTGTCATTAGTACTTCAGTTGAATTTGAAAGTTCATTTCATAATAATGGTGGAGGGGAGAGGAACATATACTTATCTGTCTATATTCATTATATAATTGTTATAGACGGACATTTGAAGTGTTTGAGCTGAGTGGAGGAGGATAACTAATTTTGAAAAACAATGGAGAAATGTTTGCCATCATGAACGGATTGACAGAGCTAAAGAAGGTTGGAAGGTCGTGAAAAATGAATATATGATTTTAGATTGTCTTAATTATATCAAAGGTAACATTAGTGTTTAGAGGAGGTTAAATATGCTGTTTTATGGAAAACAAGTTCTTTGACAGTCACAAAGTGGTGTACAAATGGTTTTTAGTAACAGTAATCCCTTACAAAAAATCTGGAGAACTTACAAGCCGGAGAATGTTCACTCACAGGAAAATGATGGGTGTGATTTCAAAAATCATCCAAAAATATTTATTATCACTCTGATGACAATATTCATCAAATTCATTCTTTGAAATAATTCAAATTGAATGGAAGAAATTTATCTATCATTCACGAAACCTCACCCTGTGACAATTAACAATAATTATGTTGTAATATCAAGCAGTAATGTAGTGATTACCTATAATAAAGATAACGATTATAAAGCCTCCTTGGCTATGGCTATTAGTGAAGATTCTAAATTGGATTCACCCACTGAAGGTATACTTCAATTCTTCGTTAAACGTCCAAATGGGACCCTATGTACGCATAGAGCCCTGTTAAATGAAAATTTATGGTTGACATGTTTGAATTCTTCCTCCTATTCAATATATATTGTAAGCTTACAAACGTTTCAGTTATTAGACCCTTAGGTAAAGTCACGGTATGAGTAATTAGATAATATGCCGTCTTTTTAACCATTGAAGATATACAGGTATTCACGCGTAAAAGAGAGTTAGTATTAAAATTAAATGTCCGAGGTATAAAGCGACTGATGACTTCATCTCTAGAATATGGAAAGCCATGGGTAATCTGGTTTATACCTGGTCCAGGACTCTTTGAGCTTCGTATAATTAGACACAATGATTATATGAGTGTACTCGAAATGGCAAATCATTCTCAATATATCTCTTTTCTGGTGATCGTGTATGGAATACCGAAGTGGAAAAATGCAGGTTATCATGTTATTGCATGAAGCAGGTTACTGATGATATGTATCAAGTCTGTGATAAGTTTTTAATTATTGAATTGTTGAAACAAACATACGCTCCAAACTTCCATTAAATGTGAGCCGAAGATTTTTCTGGCCATAAAAATTCTACCTCAAATTTCATCTCACATTTAAAGAGCCGTTAAGAGTGTAATTTTGACATTTTGGAAAGACCACAATAGAAAAATTTACCGTATTTCTAAGGACTCTTAAATCTTCACTCTTCAATTATAACGTCGGAGAGTAATTGAAACGAGACATAACTGAACTTTTCGGTTCTAACTTCCCACACAAAAGGGTTAATAGCAAGCCTTCCCTCAGACCTTTCTGTATTTTTGAGTGGTAAAGCTTTTTATTAAAAAAAATAATAAAATGAAGGAGAGAGCACTTTTTCGCATAAGCAGTACAGGCCAACAGCTTATTGAAGTATAATTTAACATAATAAATTTAAGATAAGTTAATTTAAAAGAAAAAAAACAATGCCAGCAAAAGCATTATTGATGCTTATGGTAATCACTTATTTACAAACATTTAAGTGTGCAGTGATAAGTTATTTTTTCATTCATAAAAAACCTCACGCTGTGACAATTAACAATAATTATATTGTAATCACAAGCAGTAATGTAGAGATTAACCATTGGAAAGACTCCGATTATAAACGCTACTTGGGTATGAATTTTGGTGATGATTCTAAATTGCATTTTGTCAATGAAGGTGTACCTGAATTTGCTTCATTAAACTTTCAAACTTTCATATGAACGAATAGAGGCTTGAATGAATACTTGTAGTAAGAATATTTGAATTCTTTCTCCTATTTATCATATATGTAAACTTACAAACTGTTATAATTTGGTTACGGCTTATATAACTAGGAAATTAGATGGAACAAAAGATTTAACAAATCCTAAACTGCATCATTTTTTTAAAAACAAGTTATTTCAATTGTAATTTAATGAATTACACTTGTGACAGATCCTGAGAAAAACAAAACTAATAGATAGTCAAACAGCTGATTATATTGCTGCAGAAATGGATGAACTTCTAGAAGTATTTGGTATACACAAGTCCAAAATAGTTGGTGTCCGCACTGATGGTGAAGCTAATATCGTTGCAAGGTCAAGGAGAGGAGGAAATCAAACTGTTTTGTTCATCTTTTTAAATTGATTGTTAGAGATGGCAATAATCCGATTTCAAATAATTTAATCAAGAATATAAAAATTATAGATATATTTGCTCAATATTATAGAAGTTCTCACCAAGGAGAAGAAATGAGAGGACATAGCAGAGGGCAATGTAGTGAATGCAAGAAGTACCAACGAGATGGAATCCAACTTTAAACATGTTGAAAAGGTTCATAAACTTTTCCCCCTGCATAGCGCAAGTCTTAGCGAAACTAAGCATCAGAAATGCACCACACATGCTTTCTGGAGTTGATATGCAATTAGCATCAGTGTATTAGTGAGGCCACAAAGGAAATTTCCGGATCTGAGTACGTTACTGGAAGACATGTTATCCCCTGCATTGAAAGCACTTAAACCAAATCGATACCATCCACAAGCACAAAGTTTCTAAAACTTTGTTAGAAACGCTTCTGAGTAGCTTAGAAGAACTAAGTACTAAAGTATTGCACAACCCTCTGTTGTGTCACGCTTCAATTTCAGACCCTACATTCAAAAAATATATGTATGAGCCCCCTCATTGCAGGTCAAGTTGTAAATAATTTCAGTCAAGAAATAAAACACTATTTGGCTACGTTTGGGAAAATTTCATCGCCTTTGCCTGAAGGTGGGGGAGCCAAGGTTAATTGCTAAGCCCCCTAACACTCTTTGGTCGATCCGTGACCAGAGTGTCTTTGTCTTGACTCATTAGTACTTCAATTGAATTTGAATGTTCATTTCATAATAATGGTGGAGGGGAGAGGAACATATACTTATTTGTCTATATTCATTATATGATTGTTATAGACGATCTCGAGGATGACAATGATCCTATGTAGAAGGGTGACATCAATAATGTAAGAAGTATGGATATATTTGCTTCATATATCTTTGTTTTCATTTAGGAGGTGTATTCAGCATTTTTAACCATACTTTCTTGGTCTGCTTTATTATTTATGGATCGTTACGCTCTGTAGTCCTTGAAACTGAAATAAAACATTTTCAAATATCTGACTAGACATGTTTATGAACATGTTGAAGTGTTTGAGCTGAGTGGAGGAGGATAACTAATTTTGAAAAACAATGGAGAAATGTTTGCCATCATGAACGGATTGACAGAGCTAAAGAAGGTTGGAAGGTCGTAAAAAATTTATATATGATTTTAGTTTGTCTTAATTATATCAAAGGTGACATTAGTGTTTAGAGGAGGTTAAATATGCTGTTTTATGGAAAAAAAGTTCTTTGACAGTCACAAAGTGGCGTACAAATGGTTTTTAGTAACAGTAATCCCTTACAAAAAATCTGGAGAACTTACATGCCGGAGAATATTCACTAACAGGAAAAAGATGGCTGTGATTACAAAAATCATCAAAAAATATTTATTATCACTCTGATGAAAATATTCTTCTAATTCATTGTTTGAAATAATTCAAATTCAATGGAAGAAAATTATCTATCATTCACGAAACCTCACTCTGTGATAATTGTCATACTTATTGTTAATTGACAATACTTATGTTGTAATATCAAGGAGTAATGTAGAGATTACCTATAATAAAGATAAAGATTATAAAGCCTCCTTGGGTATTATGGCTTTTAGTGATGATTCTAAATTGAATTCAGCCACTGAAGGTGTACCTCAATTCTTCGTTAAACGTCCAAATGGGACCCTATGTACGCATAGAGGCCCTGTTAAATGAAAATTTATGGTTTACATGTTTGAATTCTTCCTCCTATTCAATATATATTGTAAGCTTACAAACATGTCAGTTATTAGACCCTTAGGTAAAGTCACGGTATGAGTAATTAGATAATATGCCGTATTTTTAACCTTTGAAGATATACAGGTATTCACGCGTAAAAGAGAGTTAGTATTAAAATTAAATGTCCGAGGTATAAAGCGACTGATGACTTCATCTCTAGAATATGGAAAGCCATGGGTAATCTGGTTTATACCTGGTCCAGGACTCTTTGAGCTTCGTATAATTAGACACAATGATTATATGAGTGTACTCGAAATGGCAAATCATTCTCAATATATCTCTTTTCTGGTGATCGTGTATGGAATACCGAAGTGGAAAAATGCAGGTTATCAGGTATTGATGATATGTATCAAGTCTGTGATAAGTTTTTAATTATTGAATTGTTGAAACAAACTTACGCTCCAAACTTCCATTAAATGTGAGCCGAAGATTTTTCTGGCCATAAAAATTCTACCTCAAATTTCATCTCACATTTAAAGAGCCGTTAAGAGTGTAATTTTGACATTTTGGAAAGACCACAATAGAAAAATTTACCGTATTTCTAAGGACTCTTAAATCTTCATTCTTCAATTATAACGTCGGAGAGTAATTGAAACGAGACATAACTGAACTTTTCGGTTCTAACTTCCCACACAAAAGGGTTAATAGCAAGCCTTCCCTCAGACCTTTCTGTATTTTTGAGTGGTAAAGCTTTTTATTAAAAAAAATAATAAAATGAAGGAGAGAGCACTTTTTCGCATAAGCAGTACAGGCCAACAGCTTATTGAAGTATAATTTAACATAATAAATTTAAGATAAGGTAATTTAAAAGAAAAAAAACAATGCCAGCAAAAGCATTAGTGATGCTTATGGTAATCACTTATTTACAAACATTTAAGTGTGCAGTGATAAGTTATTATTTCATTCATAAAAAACCTCACGCTGTGACAATTAACAATAATTATATTGTAATCACAAGCAGTAATGTAGAGATTAACCATTGGAAAGACTCCGATTATAAACGCTACTTGGGTATGAATTTTGGTGATGATTCTAAATTGCATTTTGTCAATGAAGGTGTACCTGAATTTGCTTCATTAAACTTTCAAACTTTCATATGAACGAATAGAGGCTTGAATGAATACTTGTAGTAACAATATTTGAATTCTTTCTCCTATTTATCATATATGTAAACTTACAAACTGTTATAATTTGGTTACGGCTTATATAACTAGGAAATTAGATGGAACAAAAGATTTAACAAATCCTAAACTGCATCATTTTTTTAAAAACAAGTTATTTCAATTGTAATTTAATGAATTACACTTGTGACAGATCCTCAGAAAAACAAAACTAATAGATAGTCAAACAGCTGATTATATTGCTGCAGAAATGGATGAACTTCTAGAAGTACTTGGTATACACAAGTCCAAAATAGTTGGTGTCCGCACTGATGGTGAAGCTAATATCGTTGCAAGGTCAAGGAGAGGAGGAAATCAAACTGTTTTGTTCATCTTTTTAAATTGATTGTTAGAGATGGCAATAATCCGATTTCAAATAATTTAATCAAGAATATAAAAATTATAGATATATTTGCTCAATATTATAGAAGTTCTCACCAAGGAGAAGAAATGAGAGGACATAGCAGAGGGCAATGTAGTGAATACAAGAAGTACCAACGAGATGGAATCCAACTTTAAACATGTTGAAAAGGTTCATAAACTTTTCCCCCTGCATAGCGCAAGTCTTAGCGAAACTAAGCATCAGAAATGCACCACACATGCTTTCTGGAGTTGATATGCAATTAGCATCAGTGTATTAGTGAGGCCACAAAGGAAATTTCCGGATCTGAGTACGTTACTGGAAGACATGTTATCCCCTGCATTGAAAGCACTTAAACCAAATCGATATCATCCACAAGCACAAAGTTTCTAAAACTTTGTTAGAAACGCTTCTGAGTAGCTTAGAAGAGCTAAGTACTAAAGTATTGCACAACCCTCTGTTGTGTCACGCTTCAATTTCAGACCCTACATTCAAAAAATATATGTATGAGCCCCCTCATTGCAGGTCAAGTTGTAAATAATTTCAGTCAAGAATAAAACACAATTTTGCTACGTTTGTGAAAATTGCATCGCCTTTGCCTGAAGGTGGGGGAGCCAAGATTAATTTCTAAGCCCCCTAACACTCTTTGGTCGATCCGTGACCAGAGTGTTGTCATTAGTACTTCAGTTGAATTTGAAAGTTCATTTCATAATAATGGTGGAGGGGAGAGGAACATATACTTATCTGTCTATATTCATTATATAATTGTTATAGACGGACATTTGAAGTGTTTGAGCTGAGTGGAGGAGGATAACTAATTTTGAAAAACAATGGAGAAATGTTTGCCATCCTGAACGGATTGACAGAGTTAAAAAGGTTGGAAGGTCGTGAAAAATTTATATATGATTTTAGTTTGTCTTAATTATATCAAAGGTGACATTAGTGTTTAGAGGAGGTTAAATATGCTGTTTTATGGAAAAAAAGTTCTTTGACAGTCACAAAGTGGCGTACAAATGGTTTTTAGTAACAGTAATCCCTTACAAAAAATCTGGAGAACTTACATGCCGGAGAATATTCACTAACAGGAAAAAGATGGCTGTGATTACAAAAATCATCAAAAAATATTTATTATCACTCTGATGAAAATATTCTTCTAATTCATTGTTTGAAATAATTCAAATTCAATGGAAGAAAATTATCTATCATTCACGAAACCTCACTCTGTGATAATTGTCATACTTATTGTTAATTGACAATACTTATGTTGTAATATAAAGGAGTAATGTAGAGATTACCTATAATAAAGATAAAGATTATAAAGCCTCCTTGGGTATTATGGCTTTTAGTGAAGATTCTAAATTGAATTCAGCCACTGAAGGTGTACCTCAATTCTTCGTTAAACGTCCAAATGGGACCCTATGTACGCATAGAGGCCCTGTTAAATGAAAATTTATGGTTGACATGTTTGAATTCTTCCTCCTATTCAATATATATTGTAAGCTTACAAACGCTTCAATTATTAGACCCTTAGGTAAAGTCACGGTATGAGTAATTAGATAATATGCCGTCTTTTTAACCATTGAAGATATACAGGTATTCACGCGTAAAAGAGAGTTAGTCCGAGGTTTAAAGCGGCTGATGACTTCATCTCTAGAACATGGGAAGCCATGGGTAATCTGGATTATACCTGGTCCAGGACTCTTTGAGCTTGGTATAATTAGACATTGATTATATGAGTGTACTCGAAATGGCAAATCATTCTCATATATCTCTTTTCTGGTGCTCGCGTATGGAATACCGAAGAGAAAAAATGCAGGTTGTCAGGTATTGATGATATGTATCAAGTCTGTGATAAGTTTTTAATTATTGAATTAGCACACATTTTTCTAAAACAAAGTAAAAGCAGTTCTTTCTATTAACGATCACTTAGTAATTTATCTACATGAGATCAGCATTAATGGATAATCTGACAAAAATACTACTTCTGAGTAGCTTAGAAGAACTAAGTACTAAAGTATTGCACAACCCTCTGTTGTGTAACGCTTCAATTTCAGACCCTACATTCAAAAAATATATGTATGAGCCCCTCATTGCTGGTTAAGTTGTAAATAATTTCAGTCAAGAATAAAACACAATTTGGCTATGTTTGTGAAAATTGCATCGCCTTTGCCTGAAGGTGGGGGAGCCAAGATTAATTGCTAAGCCCCCTAACACTCTTTGGTCGATCCGTGACCAGAGTGTTGTCATTAGTACTTCAGTTGAATTTGAAAGTTCATTTCATAATAATGGTGGAGGGGAGAGCAACATATACTTATTTGTCTATATTCATTATATGATTGTTATAGACGATCTCGAGGATGACAATGATCCTATGTCGAAGGGTGACATCAATAATGTAAGAAGTATGGATATATTTGCTTCATATATCTTTGTTTTCATTTAGGAGGTGTATTCAGCATTTTTAACCATACTTTCTTGGTCTGCTTTATTATTTATGGATCGTTACGCTCTGTAGTCCTTGAAACTGAAATAAAACATTTTCAAATATCTGACTAGACATGTTTATGAACATGTTGAAGTGTTTGAGCTGAGTGGAGGAGGATAACTAATTTTAAAAAACAATGGAGAAATGTTTGCCATCATGAACGGATTGACAGAGCTAAAGAAGGTTGGAAGGTCGTAAAAAATTTATATATGATTTTAGATTGTCTTAATTATATCAAAGGTAACATTAGTGTTTAGAGGAGGTTAAATATGCTGTTTTATGGAAAAAAAGTTCTTTGACAGTCACAAAGTGGCGTACAAATGGTTTTTAGTAACAGTAATCCCTTACAAAAAATCTGGAGAACTTACATGCCGGAGAATATTCACTAACAGGAAAAAGATGGCTGTGATTTCAAAAATCATCAAAAAATATTTATTATCACTCTGATGAAAATATTCTTCTAATTCATTCTTTGAAATAATTCAAATTGAATGGAAGAAAATTATCTATCATTCACGAAACCTCACTCTGTGATAATTGTCATACTTATTGTTAATTGACAATACTTATGTTGTAATATCAAGGAGTAATGTAGAGATTACCTATAATAAAGATAAAGATTATAAAGCCTCCTTGGGTATTATGGCTTTTAGTGAAGATTCTAAATTGAATTCAGCCATTGAAGGAGTACCTCAATTCTTCGTTAAACGTCCAAATGGGACCCTATGTACGCATAGAGGCCCTGTTAAATGAAAATTTATGGTTGATATGTTTGAATTCTTCCTCCTATTCAATATATATTGTAAGCTTACAAACGCTTCAATTATTAGACCCTTAGGTAAAGTCACGGTATGAGTAATTAGATAATATGCCGTCTTTTTAACCATTGAAGATATACAGGTATTCACGCGTAAAAGAGAGTTAGTCCGAGGTTTAAAGCGGCTGATGACTTCATCTCTAGAACATGGGAAGCCATGGGTAATCTGGATTATACCTGGTCCAGGACTCTTTGAGCTTGGTATAATTAGACATTGATTATATGAGTGTACTCGAAATGGCAAATCATTCTCATATATCTCTTTTCTGGTGCTCGTGTATGGAATACCGAAGAGAAAAAATGCAGGTTGTCAGGTATTGATGATATGTATCAAGTCTGTGATAAGTTTTTAATTATTGAATTAGCACACATTTTTCTAAAACAAAGTAAAAGCAGTTCTTTCTATAAACGATCACTTAGTAATTTATCTACATGAGATCAGCATCTGACAAAAATACTACTTCTGAGTAGCTTAGAAGAACTAAGTACTAAAGTATTGCACAACCCTCTGTTGTGTAACGCTTCAATTTCAGACCCTACATTCAAAAAATATATATATATGAGCCCCTCATTGCAGGTTAAGTTGTAAATAATTTCAGTCAAGAATAAAACACAATTTGGCTATGTTTGTGAAAATTGCATCGCCTTTGCCTGAAGGTGGGGGAGCCAAGATTAATTTCTAAGCCCCCTAACACTCTTTGGTCGATCCGTGACCAGAGTGTTGTCATTAGTACTTCAGTTGAATTTGAAAGTTCATTTCATAATAATGGTGGAGGGGAGAGGAACATATACTTATCTGTCTATATTCATTATATAATTGTTATAGACGGACATTTGAAGTGTTTGAGCTGAGTGGAGGAGGATAACTAATTTTGAAAAACAATGGAGAAATGTTTGCCATCATGAACTGATTGACAGAGCTAAAGAAGGTTGGAAGGTCGTGAAAAATGAATATATGATTTTAGATTGTCTTAATTATATCAAAGGTAACATTAGTGTTTAGAGGAGGTTAAATATGCTGTTTTATGGAAAAAAAGTTCTTTGACAGTCACAAAGTGGTGTACAAATGGTTTTTAGTAACAGTAATCCCTTACAAAAAATCTGGAGAACTTACAAGCCGGAGAATGTTCACTCACAGGAAAATGATGGCTGTGATTTCAAAAATCATCCAAAAATATTTATTATCACTCTGATGACAATATTCATCAAATTCATTCTTTGAAATAATTCAAATTGAATGGAAGAAATTTATCTATCATTCACGAAACCTCACCCTGTGACAATTAACAATAATTATGTTGTAATATCAAGCAGTAATGTAGTGATTACCTATAATAAAGATAAAGATTATAAAGCCTCCTTGGGTATTATGGCTTTTAGTGAAGATTCTAAATTGAATTCAGCCACTGAAGGTGTACCTCAATTCTTCGTTAAACGTCCAAATGGGACCCTATGTACGCATAGAGGCCCTGTTAAATGAAAATTTATGGTTGACATGTTTGAATTCTTCCTCTTATTCAATATATATTGTAAGCTTACAAACGCTTCAATTATTAGACCCTTAGGTAAAGTCACGGTATGAGTAATTAGATAATATGCCGTCTTTTTAACCATTGAAGATATACAGGTATTCACGCGTAAAAGAGAGTTAGTCCGAGGTTTAAAGCGGCTGATGACTTCATCTCTAGAACATGGGAAGCCATGGGTAATCTGGATTATACCTGGTCCAGGACTCTTTGAGCTTGGTATAATTATACATTGACTATATGAGTGTAATCGAAATGGCAAATCATTCTCAATATATCTCTTTTCTGGTGATCGTGTATGGAATACTGAAGTGAAAAATGCAGGTTGTCAGGTATTAATGATATGTATCAAGTCTGTGATAAGTTTTTAATTATTGAATTAGCACACAATTATTGATTTGTACGAACTAACTTACGCTTTAAACCTCCATTAAATGTGAGCCGATGATTTTGGTGATCAAAGGCCATAAATATTCTACCTCAAATTTCATCTCACATTTAAAGTGTGTAATTTTGCCATTCTGGAAAGACCACAATAGACAAATTTACCGTATTTCTAAGGACTCTTAATTCTTCATTCTTCAATTATAACGTCGGAGAGTAATGGAAACGATACATAACTGAACTTTTCGGTTCTAACTTTCCACACAAAAGGGTTAATAGCAAGCCTTCCCTCAGCCCTTTCTGCATTTTTGAGTGGTAAAGCTTTTTATTAAAAAAAATAATAAAATGAAGGAGAGAGCACTTTTTCGCATAAGCAGTACAGGCCAACAGCTTATTGAAGTATAATTTAACATAATGAATTTAAGATAAGTTAATTTAAAAGAAAAAAAACAATGCCAGCAAAAGCATTAGTGATGCTTATGGTAATCACTTATTTATAAACATTTAAGTATGCAGTGATAAGTACGTTAAGACTCCAAGCAGCCATATTCAGCTGTTTACGTAAATTATGTCCTTACCAGTCAAATCAAGAAGGAGTGCTCAGGGTAGTTATTCGACAGATTCACCCTTCAACTCCAACAGAAGCCATGAATGTAGAACTGACGGCTGTTGCCAAAACCTGCTCTGGATCAAAAATCGAGTTTCTCGAAGTTCCCCACCTGTCCAATTCGTCAAGAACTGTCAGTTCTGCTCTTTAAGTTGGCACTAAAAACGATTATTCCGGAATAAAATTATGATAATTTCCAGATAGTTAAAACTCAGAAAATCTTGTAAAAGAACTGATTGGAGCCATATTGATGGGTCTGCCTGCTGATGAGATTTTTTGATAGTGTTTCAAACAGAATTAAAAATAAATTATGAATGACGTTAGTATACTTGTTCGGCTAACTATTACGGCTTGTATGGCAGCCAAAAATATCTTGGATAAATTTGAACTTTAATATTTCGACTTTTATAAAAAATATTATATCATTCGGCACGGTTGCCAAACTTGGTCATTAACGAAAGCCCAAGAGAGTAAGATTCAGGTGTGGCAGAATAGCATTGAAAGAAGTATTATGAATGTGAAGAGAAAGGACAGGGTAAGAAGTGTGAAGCTTAAGACAGAAATAGGCCTTAAAGACACTCTCATGCTAATAAGGAAAATAAAATGGAAATGGGCTGGACATCTCCTACGGTGTAAAATCAATAGGTGGTCGAAAATAGTCACGGAATGGACGCCATACAACCAAAAGAGGAAAAGAGACCGACAAATGAACAGATGGAGCGATACGTTATATAGTATAGTCCGTCATGGGACCTCTCTAGTGGAGAGCTGCTAGGGACAGGGATGTTTGGAAAACGAAGTGGGCGGAACTCTCAAACCCCGCTTCCCAGAAGGACTAGTCATCCAGGGAAGTACTGACTATTACTCCCTAAAGGAAAGGCCTGTGCAAGAAAAATAAATAATTAATCAACTAATCAAAAAAAAAAGTTAAATAAATTGTATATTGTAAAAATTATTTTGTATATACAAACTTGATATTGCACAAATAAAGGCTATTTTCATTCATTCATTTCATATTATTCGGCGAATTTATCAAAAAAATATCTCCATATAAAAAGTATGCCCACTGGTGGATCTTACTATATAGTGCAGGCCTAAAGGAAAGATTTCAAGTCTGACGAATACCTCTTGATTTTTATTGATATTTTTATTTATATACATTGTCCATGACATTTTGAATTTCTGAGAGAGGGCTTTAGCCTTTATGGATAATCTAACTACATTAAATGAATCAGACGTTTGAATCCGAATCCCTGATTTCTCACCTACAACTAGACTGAGATGTTCGGAGTGCCAATCGGCTACGGCAATTTGTGTTGTAGAAATAAACATCTAGGGGTCGGGTCTTTAATGCTATAATTTACAATAATAAAAACAAACTAAACAAAAAAATTATTAAACGTTATTTACAGTATTCGTAACTTATATTGGCCCAATTATAAATCTCACAGCAACGTTTGATGTTTTTTGGCTACATCATGAATATTATTAATGTTTATTTGTAAGGCACTAATGGTAGAGAGCAGATCTTATTATAAAATTATAAACATAGAAAAATACTCTCAACACGTTTCCATATTGTTACGTTTTATAACGTTTAGGAACAAATATTTTCCCATTTAAATATCTTAGCATTTAAGAGATATGTCATGGCTTTTTATCGCTTAACAAATCAGAGGCACTAAAATTCATTTACAGAATTAAATGGTACCTGTTAATCATCAATTTTAATATGTATCAGATTGAGGCAAAAATAAAAATTCATATAAAACACTTTTGGAATATGGTCAAGTAATAAATATTCGATTAATATCAATCAAGTGAAACATTTGAATATGTTGACACCTTCATCTAGAGTAGATACATACAGATGTGGAAGATATGTTACAGGAATGTAATACCATGTAACCCATACAATTTTACAACAAAATTTTTCTCCCCCGTGTGGGTGCGAATGTGCACCTTGGCGGAGTACTTATCCTTGAACCCTTTGCTGCAGATATTGCAGTAATGGAAGGACCTCTCATTCCGCACGCCCGTCGACGAAACCGAACTGGAATCCGACAACTTGGACCTCTTTGTGTACTTCTTACTAGGTTTCTGGAGGATGAGAGGAGTGAGAATTTGTGACCCAAAGGGCAAGTATGTTCTGTCTAGGATATACTGCTTCACGATTCGGCCACTTCGGTCTCAAACCGCTTCAACTTTCAATGTGTAATCCTCATGATAGGAGACGTCCAGATGAGACGAGAACATCTCTTCCGTGCTATGTGCACTGCTTGGATTATCTGAATTTATCATCGTCGGGCTGTCGTATGATATCGGACTCTCAAGCATCATCGTTGCTTCCTCCTCTATTTTCCACTTTGATACCATTGTAACGCGATAACGTCTTTCCTTGTAGCGCTTTCCTAAGAAGGGAATCCACTTCGCTATTCTTTTCTTGCTTCCATTCGTTGTTGTTGTTAAAAGTGGTAGAATTATTAAGTATCTCGACTACCCTTGTAATTTCTTCTTTCCTTTCTGTGAAAGCGGTATCTTCAAATGTGTTCTCTTCTGAATGAAAGTTGTTGGGAAAGGTGGGTGGTATGGCGCTGAGTATAGAATTAATGTAGAGGTTCCTGTCCTCTTTCTCCACCTGCTTAAACCAGGAGCCATGTACACTCCATATTACGTTTACGAAAAACCACTACATAACCACTACTTTCAAATCCCTTCTGTCCTTGGCCTTAAACGAACCAAATTTTCAAATTTACATCTGAATCTATCCAATCGTATAAATCCTCTGGTTCAATGCTTGTCCATATCTACACATTCCTACAATCCAACACGAAGGTTGAAACGACAGTGGCCACGAGATCAATTGTAAAATAAATTCGATATTTGGAGTTCTGGCTATGGCCAGATCATCCATATATGTTCAGAGTGTTTGTGGGTTTAGCGGTATTACTCAGTCTCCACTGGCTCAGTACCAGTGACGCGGCGAGAGAGATGCGCTGGGATCTCAAAGATCTCAGCATTACCCCTAACGCGTGGAGAATAGAGCGGGTTCGGGAATCTTGAGACCGAGTGTTTTAATATTGTATATATGTATGGAAGTGATTCCAGTCTTTATTTTATTATTGTATCTTAGTTCGACTTAAACTATTTTACTTTTATTTATTTTATTTTTTTTAATTTGTTTCGATAGTGTTTTTTTTTTGGTATAGGTGTGTGCAAACATCACTATTACTTGATGCCCAAGATTGAGGCAGAATGCAATATTTATCAACAAATAACTAATTTGAAAAAAAAATAAATGAAGGAAAATTCACGTGCAGAGGTACGAATGCAAAGTAATATATGGGTTTCTTTCCCTTTTCCATTTGTCTTGAACATTATGTTACTTTTAGTGGCAGCGTTTCGGTCTTGATAAATGATTTTTATCTGGAGTCCCTTCCCTTCCACATATAGAAATATGAAATGAGGTTATCTCGTCCATCTTCAGGGAGTGGGAATGGATTTAGCACAGATAGAAGAGGGGATGGAGGAAATAGAATTCCATCTTACATCTATCATTTGCTGGTTTGTGGAATCGATTGAAGAGGCAGCAGCGTCTCCTGTTAGGACTTCGGTCTCAACATTTATTGCAGCGAGGAGGCCCTTAACAAACGACAAATTCTTGCAACATATCATAGCCATGAGTTCAATTAATAATTACATAGAACCATTTTAACTGCGAGAAACCATAGTAGTTGTAAGTTGAAGCATAACTTCTTACAGGTTAACGGAGTTAACTATTTAAATTCGTTCGATTACATGTCGTTCAATTGTTTTATAATTAAGGGACCTAGACCCATAATAAAGTTCTTTTTCTATTCTATTCTATTCTAAAAACTTTACGTAAGATGTAAATAACACAATGTAAATAACGCCGTAAGTAGATTTCTTTTAAAGCTATTAGAATTCGTCCCTCGGGGTTACCATTTATTACCTTAGTGGGGTAGTATCATCTCAATACTTTTATCTAATCAGAACAACATACTCAACCCAATTTTAATTTCATAAAAATAAGTCGAACGTCCACAGATTTTTACTTGTTTTATATTTTATTTTTTAACGGCCCAGACGCAACCTCTCGATCTGTTTGTTAACCTACCATATATAATTGGCTACCTGTTTTATTTGTAATATTGTTTTTTAAGAATTCTTTTTTCAATTATTTTGTTTTTATAATACGATTTAAATTTGTTTTTTCCCTGTTTGTACACTTTCTTTATTCAGAATAAAGTTTGTTTTATTTATAGAAAGTATAATTTATTAATAATATATATATATATATATATATATATATATATATATATATATATATATATATATATATATATATATATATATATATATATATGCATACAAATAATTGTTTTGGGGGAGGAAGAGATAGTATAATTAGTTATATTATTTATGCTAATTATATAATTAGTAGACTTTCTTTGGGAATAAGTAAAAATATAAACATATCTATACATACTTCAACCTCAATATTCGAAATATCAATTTTATCAATAGAAAAACAGCGGAATTATTTAACTCCAGAATTTATTTTACGGCTGTAGCCAAGAGAACGAAAATAAATAGAGATTTGTAAGGTCGACTCGCATGCATTGCCCCATCCTGTCACGTTAAAGAAACACACCGCTAACAACAGGGGCAGAATGCGGGGAGGGTGGGAGTGGAGTTTGGAATTTATGACACACGTCTGTTGGATGAATACAGCCCGTGTGATGATAATTCATTGTGATGATTCAGAATGGGAATGGGAAAACATCAGGAGTTTATTCAATAAGAGCGTAATTCAAAGAAGTCTCTCTCTCTCTCTCTCTAAACCAAAGACATGAATTATCAATGCTAATCATTTTAAAATTATCTAAAAAAAAATTAAATAAACTAAAGCTTTAAGTACCTTGGTGATGATATTTTTAAAAGTTATGAAGTATACAAAAGTATTAGTTCAGAACCATAAGGAATACTGAATAAGACAAAAAAACTTCCTTGGCGGAATTATTGGCCGTCAAAATAGAATCTATCGTATGATCATTACATGAGCAAATCAAGACCAGCCTTAAGCAATTTTGGCTTTCTGGTTTATGGATAAACTATATAATATTTGGTTTACCCTAAGACCAGATTTTTAAATTAATTAGTCGTGTCACGGTATCTTTCATCGAATATCAGACTTTTTCGTAAGAGTAGAATCTGATGAGTAAAAAATATTTAAATCAAACTTTAAAGTATAGTTCGGACTTATAAAAATATAATTTCACATACAAAATAAATTATGAAGATTGGGATAAAATATTATATATATTTGTGGAACAACAGAAAAATTAAAAACAACAATATCTACTAAATATTTTAAATAAGGGGGTAAGGATATATTGAATTTTAGTTAAATTTTAAATCTCCTTTATCAATAAATGCGTGAAAGTAACGTAAAATAAAGTAGTAGGCATATATGTGCAATAATTGATAATATTATAATAAATGTCTGTTTTTTCTAAACTTTACAAACCAATCATGTTACCAAATTTTAGTTTATAAAAATAGAATGTGTTTTTAGAATAATTTTAATTTTATATATTGCAACTGTATAAAAAAAAAAAAATAATAATAATTTAGCAGATAATGATGATAATTTATAAAATTATGTATTGGTTAGTTATAGAGATTGGGCTTGATGATGGACCGAAATAAGACAGATTTACCAGATTTTGTTAGATTCTAATTTATACGATATTAAATGGATAATTTTAATGTATTTTAATCATGATGGATAATAATAATGACATTTATTTAATTTATTTTTATAGAAAATTAAATTGTTAAAATTAAGTTTATGACATAAATTATTAAACTTTTTGTTAATCATGAACTTTAAATTATGAAGATCAGATGAAAAAAATTAAAATCCATAAGAGCGGTAAAATCACCCAGAAAAAGCAATGAGAAAAAAGAAGGTAGGATTCGGGTGGAATCGGCTATCTTCGTCTTGGGAATCTCCTTTCCCTAGACTCTAGTCACCATAGCATCTTTGGCTTGTTTTCGGTTTTGGCTTGTGTGTTTGGCTCATATTCCCAAAATGAACATGAATATCTGTGATGGTTGCCTAATAACGCTCACGAATATGGAAGAAATATGCCGTAGCCAACTGGATTATATAAATTTCTTTCGGAGACATGGAGTTCTTAAACCATCTTTGAACTGTCCTACATGTAGATCCCTCAGTAGGCAAAATGGCCAATTGTTGCCTAATATCGTAAATAAAGCATATACAGTTTGAAGGTTGATTTACTTCATCCTAGAATTTTGACATTTTGGGTTGGTGTTATTTCTTAGTTTTCACCCATTTCTTGGGGGTAATATGAGTGAATCAGTAATGGGAATCATAAACCTTCCTGGGCATATTAAACGCATATTTAAACTCGGCCTCTTTACGAACATTTAGACGGGGAAAAAAGAACACCATTCAGTCAAGTACAAGAAAATATGCAGAATGCAATAAGTAAATAATATTAACATAAATTATCGTTAGTAACAAAACGCTAAGTGAAGTGCATTACAACAGTAGAAGAAAAAAAATACTTATTGGGATCAAAAGGTTTAACACCATTTAGTAACCGTTGTGTAATTGCTGAAGGTTTGGACCCCTCCGGGTAGTAGTATTCCTAATAATGATAATTTTGGCTTATGAGTCTTTACTTGCCATTCCTTTCTTAAAACTATCGCTACACCGGCGCTTCGTGCCCGCGCAAAACCCTTGCTACAATCTCACACTACTTCTTGCCCTGCTCTCTTACAGTGTACAGTTATCGCTCTCTGAATTCTTTATAATTCATGTTTCAATGTTATTTTCTATTACAAGTATTCTGTATTTTCTCATATTCATCCTTTCGTCACATTTTAATTCGTTCAACTGAGTTACATGATCGTGCAGCCCTCTTATCAAGGCAGAAACCTTAATAGCAATCTGATTCGGCTAAGTACACTCCTAAACATTCTTTATCTAATTTATCCTTAATTATCCATCTGTGAACTTTGCACACGTTTTTCAACCCCATCTTTAATCATTATTATTTTGTAATAACTGATTCTTTATTATCATATTTTGTAATTTTTATATTTTGTCGTTTTGTATATTAAAATGTATGCAATTTGTTATCTTATTATAATATACAATATAATATATATATATATATATATATATATATATATATATATATATATATATATATATACTCCTCCAACTCCTCCTTCCTGCTTTTCCTTAGTTCCATCATTCAACTCTGATAATTTTTATTTTTCCTACATCTCCCCTAGCGATCTTATTTCATCCATAATGAAATCTCATACAAATTCCACTGGGCCTGATGGAATACCTGTTAAATTGTTAAAATTATGTCTCCCCGAAATCCTTCCAGTTCTTCTCTTCATTTATAATTTCTCCCTCCAGAACTCAGTATTTCCTACCTCGTGGAAAAAAGCCTTAGTCCATCCTATTAACAAAATCTTCAATCCTATATCTCCTAAAGACTATCGCCCAATTTCCATCCTCTCTAACCTTTCCAAACCTCTAGAAAGAATAGTCCAATCACAAATATCAAACTTCCTTGAAAAGTCCAAACTACTTGATCCTCTCCAATCCGGCTTCCGTCCCAGTTTCTCCACACAATCCGCTCTAGTCAAAATCACAACTGACATACATACTGCTATGGTCCGAAAAAAATTAACTGTATTAATACTCCTTGACTTTTCTAAAGCTTTTGATTCCCTGGACCATTCTATCCTTTTTACCAAATTAAAATCACTATCCTTTTCCAACAGCTCTATCCAATGGTTCAAATCTTTCCTTTCCGATCGGACTCAAGCAGTTACCATTCCTAATCAACCCCTATCTTCCTTTCTTACCTTGTCCTCAGGAGTAGCCCAAGGTTCGAGTATTTCCCCACTGCTTTTCAATACCTATATAAATGATCTTCCTAATTCAATCCACCACTGTTCCCACCACTTATACGCCGACGACTTCCAAATCTATTTATCCTTTCCTCCTTCTGAGCTATTAGTAGCGTTTGCCAGTATGCAGGAAGACCTAGATAGAATCAGTGCCTGGGCAAACCTGAACAGATTAAGTTTAAACGCTATGAAAACTCAGGCCATTGTCATAGGTTCCAATTCCCTCCTCAGATCCAATGACACCTTTCCTACTTTAATCCTAAATGATCACCCCGTCACGTTCAGCTCCTCAATCAAAAACTTGGGTATTACTATCGACCAAACCCTTTCCTGGAAACCCCACATTGCCCAAATTTCCCGACGGTACATAATACCCTTAAATTATTCCATCGTTCTCGTCTTCTTCTCCCACAACCTACCCGCAAACTCCTTGTGTCCTCTATTATCTTTCCCCACTTTGACTACGGATGTGTGGTATATGGGGGCCTCTCGAATGTGCTCGAGGACAGATTGAAGCGGATCATGAACTGCTTTTTAAGATTTGTCTTCGACACCTCGAGACGGGCCCATGTGTCCCACCTTTACGGCGAGTTGGAGTGGCTCTTCCCCTGCAACCGTAGACAATATTTCCTCGGATCTTTTCTATACCAAACCATCACCACCCACCATCCTTCCTACATCTACAGCCTCCTACAATTCAAATCCTCGGTCCACGCACTGGAAACAAGATCTCGCCTTTCTGACCTCCATACTCCTTCCCACAGAACCAAAACATTCGAACGCTCCTTCCTCGCCCGCTCCTCTACTCTTTGGAATTCCTTTCCTTCTAATATCCGACATGCTTCTTCTCTATCCTCATTCAAATCCCTCCTTTTTCAACACCTTCTTTCTCTCCAAAATGATGCTCTCTAATTGCGAAATTTCAGTTTAGGATTAACATCTGGATCAGAAGTGGATAATAGATTTGGATAATGTACAAACTTTGCTAATCCATTCATTATTTTTGTATTTTTCATTTTCTCTGTTTGTTTTTTTTTTTTTTTTTTTTTTTACTTTTTTCTTGTTATTTCTCTTTTTTTTGTTTTGCTCAAATCAATTATATTTTTTCGATAAAAAAACCTATTTATTTGCTTATTTATTTTACAGAAGATATTGTAAAAATTAATTGTTCTATATTCTATAGTCTTATGGCCTGATAATGTTACTGTTTTATTGGTTCCTTCATGTTATTCTTAAGGGACCTAGTCCCAGAATAAAGTTCTTTTATCTATCTATCTATCTATCTACAATAACTTGTTTCCCCCGAACTGCACACATGGTCCTCCACTTGTCAATTGTAAAATTGTAATTATTTTAATTCAATTGCATCTATGGTTATATATTCCCGTAACAGTAACTGTTGGTATATATATATATATATATATATATATATATATATATATATATATATATATATATATATATGGTTCTTTGATTCCTTAATCCATATTGATTAAAATTATTAAATAAAAATAATAAAAACTTTTTAATAATTAATTTGCATATGAATTAAAGAATTATTAACTTGTAGCCACTGGTTCAAATCCTACGATTTCAAATACATATTAAATACTTAAAATGCTAACTGTTTTAAGAAACGTATCTGTAAATTTAGTAGAACTTCTATATGAATCAGGCCGTCCATATCTCACAAGCTATTACACTATTTAACGTCTAAGATATTACATTGTTTGATTAATGAGTAGCCACAATACTATGCGAGCTCCGAATGCTTTCTCAACCATAAAGATGCATTTACACTCCCTGCTTGGAAACAGAAGGAAACTCTCGAGGCGTGTGCGTGAAGGATCAGGTGCGTTGGAAGCCCTTAGGGAACAAGTCCGTTAGGGTTGCTTGTATTCAAAAGGACATAATAGGCCTTAATTCCCAAGTAATTATTCCTCTAAATCTTCCTCCTTGCGTTGACTGTTCCTCTACTTTTTTTCATACCACCATGAGCCCCTGCTAAATCGTTGAACCACTTAAATCAAGAATGGGGCACTTGGAGCGAACCTAATTGTCAAGTGAGAGGATTTCATTTGTATTCCCGAGAATAGTTAGTAGCATATCCTACAAGTACACAAAAGTATTTCCATACGAGAAAAAAAAATATATATGAGAAACTAATTAGCCTGGATATTTTATTGCGACAACCGAAATAAATTTTATGACAACTCTTTTGATCTTTAACTATTTTAAATCATTAAAACTTGAGCAGCTTGAATCAAGAAACGGTGATTCGTTCTAAGTACTTATCATGTTTTTATGAATCATTATTCTTTTGGAAGTACATTCTGAGCATAATTATTATAATGTATATAATAATATATTTGGCAATCTTCTCAGCCATTACAAACATTTTTTTTAAAGTGATCGCTTTCCCCAACAAACATCCTTCCAGAAGACTAAATAAGAGCGAAGCCGTCTTGCTACAAGCAAAATTAATGCAATTACGAAAACCTGGGCGATCTTTGCAGAGTAGATGGCAGTCGAACTGTCCGGAATTGCATCCTCAATACAATGCTTGAACCTCTACAACCCACAACCATTTTGGGTATGCATTGGCACTCTAAATAAGATGAATTGGCTGTTAATCCAAAAATATTGACAGTACACCAATACCACCCTTGACTGCCTAAATATTATTGACTCACTGCCTTCATTTAACATTTAAAACAATATAAAAGTTAATTGTTTTAAGAAGTCCACTATAACAGATTATTTTGTTAATAAATCACTACAAAGTTATTAAAATAATATACATTTATAGACAATATCACTGAAACAAGAAACAATTGTTTATCCAAATTAAAATGAAAACGTAACTTGTCAGTTAGATACAACACAAAATAAAATTTTAAGGTGGTTTTACCCAAATGACATGTAAATTAAAGACCTTTCATAAAGTATTTTAATGCCATAATTTTTTATTTTATTTTTATTATTGGGACTGTAACGTATGAAAAAGTTTGTGCAAAATTGATTAATTCTGCTGAATAAATGTGCAACAAAAAGACGTGGTACACAGTTTGCCTGACATAATAATCTACTTACTGTCGTCACAGCTGTATAAAGCCTAAGAACATAATGTCAACGGTTGAAAAAACTTTAACTCAGTGGCTTTGATTATCTGAGGAAAAAAATCAAAGTCATATTTCCCCAAAAAGAATAATACAATTTTAGGTATTTATGTTATTGTGGGTATTTATGCACATAAAGCAATCTTAATATGACGATTTTGAATTGAAAAGATCAGCCTAAAAGTAGTTAACATAAACATTAATTAAAAAACTAATTGATCAATTTAACTGAATAAGTAACACAAGACAATCTCTTGTTATAATTATTTGTACAGACAATTCCCGATTACCAGCAAATTTATTATCCACATCAATTATCAAAGGTAGACTTTGAGGAATTTATTTCAGAAAATAGTTACTCAGCTGAACGGATATACGATGTGGATAAGTCAGGATTTAATTGGAAATGTTTATCAACTTGTTCACTCATTTTTAAATCAGAACACAAATCGAGCAAAGAAAGAATAACCTTTGAAGAATAAAGAATAAATTTTGAGTAGTGGCAACTCGCCGGTTCAGCATAACCTGTACATTATCACAATCAAACAAGGTCATGGATGAATAAAATCATTTTTCAAAATCGGTCTGAAAAGCAATTTATTCCCCAACTTCGGGAGTATCTCAGCTCAAAAAAATTGCGATTAAATGTGCTGCTCATTGGTACACTGATAATGCTACATGTTACCCAGCAAAAGTTTTAAAGCCAGATGAAAGACAAATTATCACAAAATGTTTACTGCCAAATGTGACTACTCTCATTCAACATATAGATCAGGATGTAATGGCGGCAACAGAGAAGATTTACAGCTCTAACTTGCTAAAGATAAAGATGGACGAGGGTTATATCTTGTGTTTTTTGGAAATATTTTATAATCTTGGAAAGTATTTAAGAAACTGCAGCTATATGGAAATTAATAAAACCATCCTCTCTCTTAAAGTCATGAAGAAAACTGCTGCCAAGTGCAGAGGATGATTTAAACATAAATAAGGTAACAACAAAAGATGGTGAAGAAGAAGACACTGCCACACTAGCTGAATTGGTGGGAACTGTTCTAGGAGGGAAATACGTTGATGAAAACATTATTGATTAGATGAACTGTAATGCTGCTGATCCTGGCTTTAAGCATTTTACTAATGAACAAGTAGTCAACAAAGCAAGAGGCTAAAACAGTTGATAAAGAATCTGGAGAAGAATACAAGTAGAGTGAATAAATCAAGAAGTGGCACTGGAACATGTAAGAGATCTCCTTCATTATTCAGAGAAAGTTGATGGTGTGTTTACTGGCTAACAAACTTGTTTGGTATAAAATTCAATCGCAGATTAAAAGAAAGTGTTTTATAACCAAAAAATAAAAACAAGTGATTGATGATTATTTTCACAAATTGTAATTATATTAATGCTTTTACCTACAATCACAAATAATTCAGAAATAATGTATTTTTTACTAGTTCTACATGCTGATTATATGTAATTTCTATTATCCATAGCAATCATGCCATTTAATGGAGAGTTGACTTGTGAAACTGGAACTCGAAATCAGAAATGAGGTAAACAGTAAGCAAATATGAATTTACATTTTCTCATAAACAATTACAATTCTTCATGACTCGAGTAAAATTTCAAGAATAGTTGTTATTAGCAGAAAATGCATTATTACACCATATAAAAACCAAAAATATATGATAAAAAATATGCAGAAAAATTATAAAATGAAAAATTCCAAAAACAAAATTTCTTTTAGTTATCATTTATGTGCAATGCTGAATATATCAGAAAAAAAATCCGTAACAAAAAAATAATTACAAACAAATTACAAAAGACCCTTAAGACCAATTTGTAATAGCTCAAGCTACCTTGATAGAATGCATTTATCTTTCACCGCCCATATCTCCACCTATAGAAGATTTTTTTCTTTGCGTTTTTCATGACTGTATTAACAGTTACATAACCTCAAAGTTTCATAAAAATGTTGAGCAGCTAAAGAAAATGGCAAGTCCTTATAACATATGGAAAACTATAGAACATTTTTTATAAATTAATTCTTTTGGACACCGGAGATGTGTTAATGGATAAATTAAGTGAGATTTGTAAAACTATTTTTAACCAATCACCACACATCCTCTTCCTTAAAATATTCAAGGAAGATAAAAAAAATGACAATTTGGCCATTCTATGTATCATTAAACTAATAATTCAACAGATAAATTACTCACCACCAAATGAACAAACTGATTAACAGACTCTGTTTAAGTTAGTTCTACATAATTTACATTATTGATAAATTTAAAACTGGTTAAAAAAGCTATGAAAAGGTTAGTAAACGCTAGAATGAAGGCAGAGAGTCAGAATGGACTCTCACCTACTGTACTGGTTGTGTGGAGACTGTGCTGTGAGGAGTCGTCGGCCGTGACCCAGCAAGAGACTGTGCCACGGATGCATTGAGAGACTGCATCGTACCCATCTGAAAGTTCAGTAAAGGCATGTTGTGTTCAGCAATGAACACAAGAGAGACATTTTGATTGGTAAAGTTCTTTATTATTTTTCTTTGGCTAACTTAAAAATCGAATTGAAGATGGCCTTGCAATGTAAAAAATCAATCACCTTACAAATTATATGTCCTCCTTTAGGAGCCAATGGAAGACGGAGTATTTGTCGCTGTTGAAAACGCGGTCCAAGTCGGCGTCTACAGGCCACAATCTGGTTCAGGAAGATATAGTTATTTTGGCGAAATTGGGATTGACTCAATTTCAGTGGTCGTTGGGTAGAATTGCTCATGTGTTTCTGGACTCTGGTGGGTGGTGTAACGACTTCTTGTACCCACCACTACCTGAGAGTGTATTAGACCGGTTACTAAAGTTTATAAATTATCCATATACTGAATTTTACTGTGGTATGTTCTGTTATTGCTCTTCTCTGCATCTTTCCACAGTCCCTGGGTCGTTTCGTTTCTTAAACTAAAGGTACTAAACCAAGGAAAAGGTGGTTTAAAAAATATTAAGGCAGTGCGGTTAAGTTATTGAAACAAGAAGAAAAAAAGCCCGTGTATAGAGAAGAATTAAGGAGTGAACTGTTTGAAGTCAATGCTGATATGAATGTAGATGATTTATGGCAAAGCATAAAGGGAAGTATAATCCATGCAGCTGAAAAAGTTTGTGATCGAAAGAGGATCTGTTCGGGTACCAAGAGAACCAAATGGTGATACGAAGATGTGGCACATGCGATGTAGCCACTTGGAAGAAATATATGAGATCAGAGAGTATCAAGGACTGAGAAGAATATGCCAGTAAAAGAAATTAGTAAAATAGAACTGTCAAAGAAGCAAAAAATAGCTCTTGGTTACAGTTTGGCAAAGAAATGGAGAACCACTACTAGAAAAACATAAGAAAATTTTGGAATGCCGTTAACAACTTACTATTCGTGGAAAGTCAGGCAAGCAAGTATATAGTATTAAAAATAGAGAAGGCAAGCATGTGACTGACGTAAATGAAATCCTAGATATGTGGAGGAAATATTACCATGAGAAGTTCTCAATGCAAAAATCAGAACGGATCACATAATAGATCAAAGATATTGGCCAAGAGAAGGAACTGAAAATCCAGAAGCATGGCTGATACTAGATGGCAGGCATGTTGATATGTATTGGAGGTAGAAACAGCTATTGAAAGAATAAAACTTGGTAAGGCTGCAAGCAAGGAGTTCGAGCCGTAGGCTGAATGATGTGTATAGGGGGTGTATAAAAATACACACATCAATTCGACCCATTTGGGGCACCAGGCGCACCCCATTTTAATTAATCGCATTCTGCAGGGAGAGGGGGTAGTACCTGTAGTGACTATTTTTCAACCCTCCATACTCGTGGGAACAAGATGAACCCTAAAACTGAAAATACTAACGGGCGGACTACTTTGTTAAATGACCCGGATTCGGATACGGAAACTCTTCTGGATAGCTTAACGGTAATGGTAGAGGCGCAGGGAGAGAGCTCAGTGGGGCCACCTATGGACCCAGCTGAGGATACATCCATAAGTTCGCTTGCAATACTCCTGGATGACGTCACCAGACTATCAGTTACACCTGGTGGGTATTGCTGCTCAATATCAGTACCGTTGAAAGGAGAGGCAGGAGTAAAAAAAGCACACCGGCTATATGCCTGAAAAAGTCATTGTGGTAGGTAATTCAATAGAGCTACCTGCCATAATGACTTTAACGACCTTATGACTTTGCAGGTATAAAATGCACCCCACCCACGAATAAGAAGCTGAGAAATAGCTAGATACCAAATGACGTTCTTCATTTGGTCTGGAATATTCATCTAGTCATATTCAGCTAGTCATGGAATATTACCTGTTTGTATTACGGAAACTGTTGTGCCTCCCGTTCGAAGTGTTGACTTTAATTGTCAAACACGTAAGTTTGAACATATACAGTGAGTGGATATCTCTAAAATTACAACCATAAAACAGAAATCCCTCGTAAACATGTGCTAAAAGTAGAAGAAAAATGTGAAGGCGGTACTCCCAGACAATTGGCAAGACCTTTTTGTTTATTGAATTTCGTTGATGTTATTTAGAACAAAACGGTTTACAGAAACTTTAATTGGCAAACAAATTTATGATGGAATGTCGTGGTAGACTAGGCAATTTTGATAAATAAAATAATTGAAGAAAAAAATAATTTCTTTGATTTTAAATTTTCTTTGAGACCAGATAACCAAAAAAAAATTTTTTCAAATATTTTTCTTGCTCAATGTGCTACGTATTGAAAGTATATTTTAGATTTTATCGAGTAAAAATATGCAACAATAACAACAGACCTAATAGACTGGCGGACGTTGTTAGAGCAGGTCCAGGCTCTATGATGGGCAGTAGAGCCAACTATAATGATGAAGATGGCAAATGTTAAGCAGTGAAAAAAATAAAGTTGATGGGAGCACTACATATTACAGATGATAGTGTATACACCGTTAACCACACAACAGATTCAAGGAATGTAAATATTTTTTATGCTAAGATTTAAAAAAAAAAAATCTATCAATAGTTGGGCAGAGCAGGGCTGGTTGGCATAAGGGGTAGGTTGGCCAACTGCTTTTTATTCTCACTACCAGGAGCTCCGGAATGTCACCTTCTCACTGTGTGACCTCCTACTCTACTCATGTCGTGTGAGCTTCAAAGGAAGAGTGGATTACGAATATTTATTTTTCAGCTTGGTAATTTTTTTATTTTTCTTCTACAGAATTTGTATGCCAAGCAATTCTTCCATTATTTGTCACATATTATTCTCTTTTCCATTATGATTATTGTAGTGTAAAACCCTTCTAAATTTTGGCTTTTTTGAACCTTGGCAGCCATTTTTGTTTAGAAATCTGGTTCGGGGCTGGTTGGCCAAATGTTTGTAATGTGGATATTAATCTGATATTACGCTAATATATGATGCGATATTGAGAATATTATTATGGGGATGGATTTTTTTTTATTTATATACTTATAATTGTTAGATTATAAATGCAAGATTCGCCACAAAAAAAGAAGCCTTAACCCTCTAAAATAGCGTTAAATAACTCACCAGTCAACGTTTGGCCAATTCAGGCATCATCAGGACATAAAAAACAAGATCACTTAAATGCAAACAACAGACAGCACATCTCACATCAACAGTCTAAAAAAGACAGATCAACTAGAGCCAGTCTATTTCTCCAAGACATTTCGACACACATTCTCAATTGTCTCTAATATTCCAGGAATTATTTGATTTTCATTGAAATATAATACAAGCAGCTACACTCAAGGTCAGTAAGTATAAACATAGGCGCAGCCAGGTTGGGGCAGGGAGGAGGTCCCTGACCCCCCTTGGCTCATATCCTGGTCCACATAAAAAAATTAAAATGCCCAAGTCAAAAAGTTACATTTCAAAATTGGCGCACGTGCTTATGAAACAGCACATCCCATTAGTCAACAACTGCTACTGAAATAAATTTATTCGTTACCAGCGAGTAAGTCTCTGCGATTCTTCGAAGCAGATGTTGAGTATTTCGCCCTGCATCGATACGCGAAAGGCCGGCGAATTTGTCTTTTCTAGTGCAGTTGTCTTGCTCTTACAACCAACTCTTCCGAAATCGAAACCATTCCATCTGTTTTTAATTCTGAACAATTGCCAAATGTCCGACCAATTTGCGGTTCATCATATTTACGGTATTACTTATATACAGGATCAAACCTATTGTAATAATGATGTGGGGCACTGGCCTGAACGTTAATATAGTATGACTTCATCTCAATGAATTGATATTTTAAAAAACTCTTGACTAAGGATGCTGTGCTACTGAAACGGAAATTCAAATACAGCTGCTTGGACGAGGTTAGCGTATCCGAAAAAAAAATTAAAGGGAGCTTAGGGCACTAATTGTTGTCGTTTCCACCAACTAATGTGCAAGGTATATTAGGTTCGTTCATATTTGCTCGTTACAAGGACACGCACGAATACGCAAAAACTCACAAGTCATCTCAATGGCACTTATCTGCGGTCTAAGAAGCAAAATGTTTTCTTGAAAATACGCCGATCTATGTACAGCTAATATCTGCACACAAAAAAAAAAAAAAAAATAGAAGACAACAAGAAAGTTTTATTTTGTTTACATAGTTATCTCAAAAAATGGTATCTAAACTTTTAATTTGTAAAGATTGGGAAGAACCCCTCTCTGGCAAATCATATTAAAACTTAATAAGTACATAGCTTATGATTTTTCATAAGGCCAGCTAACATTAATATAGACACAATCTTGCTAATATTTAAATTTTTTTTTTGCACATCATATATTTTTTTCATGCTTGTCATTTCTGTTTATTACAATGTTTTTACTGTTACTGGTACTAC
Organism: Rhaphigaster nebulosa; assembly: GCA_948150685.1. NCBI lineage: Eukaryota > Metazoa > Arthropoda > Insecta > Hemiptera > Pentatomidae > Rhaphigaster > Rhaphigaster nebulosa. The sequence continues at coordinate 111,215,014 of OX411307.1, forward strand.
CTCTGTTGTTTTCAATATTATCTTGCTGTTTTTTTTCTTTTAGCCCTGATGATGGCCTAAAACTTAGGACGAAACGTTGGCACAGAATAGATAATTTATACTTATTAGTGTATTTTTCATTGATCGCACGCCCTGGCCAACTTCTTCCTTAATCACATCTACGGTCAACAAAACTTACTCCAAAATTAATATTTTTCCTCTTAATGTTCCATGAAATGTTAAATTTAGTAATAATGATGGGTAGAGTCATAGGATTAATAAATAAAAGAATTACAGATTGAAATTACGGGTTGAAGAAATAGAAACAAACAGCTGATATTTCTAAATCGTTTCCGTTGTATTCCGGTGTTGTAGAATCGTTTGAATTGATATCAAAATATAGCTAGCATTAAAAAAAAAATGTATGACAACGAATACTAAAAGCTTATTTGATATTTTTAATTATCTTGATTTGTTAATATAAAATTAATCTAATTACTTGATGACGTAATATTTTCTCCTCCACGGTTCTATAAATTACTGAAATGATGCAGTTACCCTTCAACAAGATTGGTTTTTGATTGGAGTTTAGAAGCCGCAGCCCCAACGACCTCCAATGAGGTCATTACATAACTTATTCGTTTAGGAAGGGTTTGAGGTGATTCAATGCGTCATCCGGATCAGACCCTTTTTTGCGTATCGTTCTAGTGCTTTGATAATTTACAACTGTGCTTTGAGGTCTTAATTTCCAATTAAAATAGACTGATGAATTAAAGGAAAAAAGTATAATTAACTTTTTTAAATAATCTCTTAATAACGCCTGTCTTCTCTACTAAATATTTTACCATCCACTGCTATAATGTTATATATAGTCAATATTTATTCCAAAGGGAGTCCATTTCCAAATAGCAATAATCCGGGGATCGATTGTACTACAATTGTATTTCAAGCAATACGAACATTTTTCAAAAAAGTCTTCCAAGGTATTATTAATCCTCGATAAGCATGCATGCAGGATCGCAGCGGCTGAAATGAGAATTCTCCGACGAATATTTGGTACGAACGAGAGAGATTGTATATCGATTAAGGATTCGTGAGGATTTGGGGGGTGAGATAAGTGTGACAAACCGGAAGAGCGACAGCTAGAATGGTATGGACAAGACGTCCTGCTGGCAGATCCAGGCATATGTACTCTGACTACGTTGGAAAACTGGCGGCAACAAGAGGATGCACCACCGGAGATGAGAAGACTAGCAGTGGACAAAGACCAATGAGCTTCCTAGACTGAGACTGCTACTACACACTTATCGGCACACAGGAGTTGGAGGAAGAAGAAGAAGGTATTATATGATACATCTTTTATTTTATTTTTTGTGTATTTTTAAAAATACACGATTTTTTAGTGAAAAACTGTAATTATTTAATTTCTGGTTGATGTATCGTAAAAAACGAGGATATTTTCAAAAACTACATTAAATTTCCTATAAGGAACACCCTCCTTTAAAATTTTATTTATTCACACAAGCGGCATACAGTAATTAATAGCAGTTGAAAATTTAAAAAATAGTATTTTCTGATTGTGTTTACACTTTTCTAGCACAGCCAATTTTAGGCGCAGAGGTTTGCCTCTGGGTCAAAAGTTGCATCAATTCATAAGCTTTAAAATGATACCCCATTCACCCAGAAAAGTAAAGTTTGTGTAAAAAACATTAATTTCCAATTCCAAAACCATAATTACGCTAAATTTATCGGCGGCGTAGAACAAAGAGTGAACACACTGAGAACATAATACAAAGAAGGAGGAGATTTTTTTTTGCTTTTCTTTTTTTTCTTTTTCTTTTAACAATAAAATGAGTGGAAAACCTATTTAGTCACCCACATATTGAAATTTCCATACTTACATAGGTAAATTAGAATTATTTTATTTATTTATTTATTTTTTCATTACGATATTAACCTTGAAGAGGCTCACAGCAAGATGAGCAAAATCTAGGTTTACAATAATGTGGCATGGTCCAACCTAAAAGAACTTTTATTGAATAATAATAATAATAATAATAATGTTTCTAATACTTTCATGTCTAAAGATAGATCAAAGGTAAGCTCATACCTTTAGTCAACCAATCCTGTCCGTGCTTGTCTAGCTCGAGACTCGCTCCCAGTATCAAATGGCCATTCATTATCACTTTACTAGTGGTGAGGTGCACTTGCTTCCAGCAACATGCCTAATTTTTTCACAACTGAAGAATACGCTGATATTGTGTTTGTATATGGCTTTGCCGATGGAAATGCCTCGGAAGCTGTCCGTGAATACGGTCGTCGTTTCCCAGACAGACGGTTGCCGGATCGCAGAACGTTTTCTTCTACTTTTCGTACCCTGAGAGAGACCGGATCGCTGCCGAAACAGCCTGTCGGGACACGGGATGTCCAGGATGCTGAACGTGAGGAAGAGGTGCTGAATTTTTGAAAACCCCTCTTCTAGTGTTCGTGAAGCAGAAGCACAACTTGGGATCCCCCACAGCTCAGTACACCGAATTTTAGTCGGTGACGGAAGACATCCCTTCCACCTTAGCCCGGTTCAAGAATTGCTGGATAGAGACATGGCGGCCAGGAGACAATTTTGCGAATGGTTTGCAGACCAGTGCCAGGAAGACCGCTGGTTCCCTAGACGTGTTTTGTGGTCTGATGAAGCAACATTTACGCGTGGGGGGCTTTTTAATGCCCGCAATACTCATGTCTGGACAGAGGATAATCCCCATGCTGTTAGGCCATCCTCCTTCCAATACCAGTTCAACATAAATGTATGGATGGGAGTGGTAGATAATCGTCTAATTGGCCCGATAATATTGCCCAGACGAATGAATGCGGAATTATTTAGGGAACTTCCGGAAAACCAGTTGTATCCTCTTTTTAATCAGCCTGAAGATCCCCTGCCTGACATCAATCGCACATGGTTCCAAATGGATGGATGCCCGGCCCACAGTGGGAGAGAAGTGACGGCTTGGTTGGATAACCACTTCCCGAACCGTTGGATTGGTCGATATGGACCTGTCCCATGGCCTGCTCGATCCCCCGATCTTACTCCTCTCGACTTCCACGGGGAACGTTGAAGAGCAAAGTTTACTCCGAGCCTGTAGCATCAAGGGAGGAACTCCTCGCCAGGATTGAAGAGCAGAGCAATATCATGAGGAGAGAAGGGCGAGACATTCTGCGCAAATGTGTAGACAGCAGGCAGGGGGGCATTTTGAGCATTTACTGGGCCAATAAATTAATTTGAATATTTCAATATTGATTTTGTTTTTATTTTAAGAATAATATTCTTATACATATTATGTATTATTATTAACAGTTTCCCTATGAGTACTTTAACTTTTCATAAACAAGTTTTTTTACTTTTCGAGTTTTGTATTTTTTTATTGTAAATAATATTTTTTATTTTATTGTTTCTTTTAAAAGAGTAGTAATTAGAATTAGTATTATTAGGTACCTACATTTCAGACATTTTTATTTTAAAGTGTATAAAGACATTATGTATCTAGATACATATTACTTATAATAATTTGTAAGAACTAAATTTATGATTATGTCTTAAATTTAATATTTTTCATAAAACCATTTTTAAAAAATCTGCTTATTTTTATTATGTTCTAGGAGTGTTCGCTCATAAAAAAAATAATCCTTATTTACCTTTGTAATAATTATTGTGACGCGCCATGAGAAAAGAGCGCTTAGTGTGAACAAATGAAAATCTATTTCTTCCCACTAATTTTTAGAAGAGGCGAATCAAATGAGCCCTTCTGTAGCTCCCTAGGGGCAAAAATCGCGGAATTATAACGATTTGAAGTTTAATTGTTACAAATTATAATTTTAGAAAAAAGCAAGCTCCCATTGAAAAACCGTCCGGTCTAAAGCGGAATTTCACAAAACAGCGCTCTTACACAATGCTTGAGAGTGACCAACGTCAAAAATAGTATTTAACATGTAGTTTAGATGTTCAGAAATACATTTACTAGAAAAAAGTTTTTATGCTCTAGTGAAAAATTTGGGTCTTCATCCTAAGCTCCCTTTTCTCGTGGCGCGTCACAAATATGGAAATTTCAATATGTGAGTGACTAAATAGGTTCTCCAAACATTAGATTGTTATAATAAAATAAAAAAGAAAAGAAAAAGAAAAGCAAAAAAAATTCCCTCCTTCTTTGTATTATGTTCTCAGTGTGTTCACTCTTTGTTCTACGCCGCCGATAAATTTAGCGTAATTATGGTTTTGGAATTGGAAATTAAAGTTTTTTACACAAAACCTTTATTTTTCTGGGTGAATGGGATATCATTTTAAAGCTTATGAATTGATGCAACTTTTGGCAAACCTCTGCGCCTAAAATTGGCTGTGCTAGAAAAGTGTAAACACAATCAGAAAATACTAATTTTTAAATTTTTAACTGCTATTAATTACTGTATACCGCTTGTGTGAATAACTAAAATTTTAAAGGGGGGTATTCCTCATAGGAAATTTAATGTGGTTTTTGAAAATAACATCGTTTTTTACGATACATCAACCAGAAATTAAATAATTACAGTTTTTCACTAAAAAATCGTGTATTTTTAAAAATACACAAAAAATAGGATATCTCTTCTATGGGTTAAGATAGAAATTTCATTTCTGCGCCATTTAACTACAAATGACTTCTAGAATAACCTCCTAAAGTATTGACATCACGAGGTGGGACATCCTATATACTCCGTATAGATACGTGCTGGTGGAAAAACCGAACATCAGGAAAACTACCTTGAAATCGATATTTTCCTGTGCTGCCTATAATCAACCCAACCTGCTTATAATCTCTTCAACCTGCCTTTTAATCTACTCTAAACTTTAGATTTGTAATATACTTAATATAAACCAACTGTGGCTATTGGTCAGTTTCTTCTGAATGATGTGGATTCCCTTAAGAATGTTGGACCACCAGAGAACGAATGTTAACCGTCACAGGCCGAAATCGATCGAAAATTGAGTTACATGACCAAGAAGCTAAGTAGAAACTGGAATAATAGTCAATGAAGTTTCTTTATTGAGCCGAAATTGCGGTAACTAAGTTCGATAGGAAACCTAGAGGAACTTAGAATCAGGAGCAGACCAGATGGAGATTCCAACTACCAGCATAACTTTTTTTTTTTTTTTTTTTTTTTTTTTTTTTTTTTTTTTTTTTTTTTTTTTTTTTTTTTATATTCCCCCTTCCCGACCTTTCGGTCATACGGGGTCGTGGCGGCAGTGGGGTATTACGCTGGGGTAAGCGTATGCCACTACCACCAATAAACTACTCATTTATTTAATATCTTATTTTACAATTTTACTTGGGGATAGTATATTTATGGGGACAATGAATCCTGCTACTATGGTGCAGCCCGGTGCGCGTGCACACTTTAGGGCTGCACCTTATTATCCGCTACTGTGGAGCAGCCCGGTGCGCGGTTGCGTACCTTAGGGCTGCACCTTATCCTCTGCCGGGCGGCGTGGCTAGCCATCCTGGCGCTCTCCATCTGTCCGGATCCGCCCGGATACCGGTCCAGCCCTCCTGGTCCACTGCATCCGTCCGGATCCTGTCTCAAGCTGCATCCGTCCGGAAGCTGGTCCAGCCTTCCCGGTCCGCTGCATCCGTCCGGATCCCATCTCCTCCAGGGTGCATCAACCATCATGAGGCTCGCCGAAGTCGGGTGGTCTGGCCCTTCCCAAGGTAAAGTGCTCAGGACCCACCACCTCCTTCCACTCGTACACGAAGTCCTTGAAGAAGGGGTACACCTGTTCCTCCATCAGACGGGGGAAGTCCGACTCGGCGAGGGCGAAGATCCCGGTACTTCTCGACAACCTGGCTCGGTGTCCTTCTACTGCGGTGCAGGACACGATCACGTGCTCTGCAGTCTCAGGGACTCCACAGGTGGGGCACCGGGGGTCTATGTCCTTTCCATGTTCCTGTAGTTTCCCCCGGAAACCTCCATGCCCTGTCAGCATCTGCGAGACCCAGTAATCAGGGAGGACCCATCTTGCCTTCAGCCTTTCTTGGACGGTGGGGAAGAACTTCCTTAGGGTAGCTCCCTTCTGACTCCCTACCCACCGTCCATTCCACTCATCGATGGTATCCTCCCTCAATATCTTCTTCCATTGGTTGGGGTTCTCGCCGATTCTGGTACGGAGTCCCTCCGGTAGCGCGTCGAGCCCCTGCCTCTTCACATTATACTTTATTCTGTCCTCCTTGAGGACGAGGTCTAGGGGCATCGCTCCGGCTAGCACCTGCACCGCCTCATGCGACACCGTTCTGTATGTCTTAGTGACCCTAAGCAGAGCCAGTCTCTGGATCGTCGCCAGTCTCTTCCTCTGCAACTGCGTGAGGTGTTGGCTCCATGCTGGGGATGCGTACCTCAAGATACCCATGACCACGCCCTTGTAAATGGTCATTGTAGCTGGGTATCTGATGCCCCAGAACGCACCCCCAATCCTGTACAAGCCATTTATAGACCGGGTCACCCTATCCTTCAGGTAGTCTAGGTGAGGGGTGACGTCGAATCTTCTCCTCATCTTCACTCCTAAATACGTCACCTCCTCACACATCCTCACTCTCTGGTCATCTATCTCCAATATGATAGGGTGAGCCCTGTCTGTGGAGCCTCTTACGAGCATGGCTTGGGTCTTGGCTGCGGCCATGCTCAGCTTCCTCCTCACGCACCATTCCGACACGAGACTGGCGCACCTCTCTGCCTGTGTTTTCAGTCTGGCTCTGCTATCCTCGGCCACTATGACCGCCAGGTCGTCGACGTAGGCCGTGGCAAGGAACCCTCTCTCCTCCAATTCCCCCAGCAGCTGGTCGAAGACCCCCAGCATAACTAACTGAATCCTTAATAAGGAAAATGGGTCGTAGCGCATTTAGTGCTTAATGTCAGTATTTTACGAATTTCTTCCGTTTATAATGCACCCCTTTGAAATTAAGTAGGTTGAAAGATTGATTTCGAGTCAAAATTTGCACAGACATTATCTATTCTTTTTTTTTTTTTTTTTTTTTTTTTTTTTTTTTTTTTTTTTTTTTTTTTTTTTTAATCTTCCAACTATATTTACTAGTTGCAAAGGTATAAATTGATAGAAGATATTTGTATGTAATAAAATTTAATTCTAAAGTGAGGGTAAGGTTCAGGGATATTAGAAATAACCGTATGAACCAAGTGCCAAGCTACCAAACCAAGATAAATAAATTAAGAGTCGACGCCTAATTCCTTCAAGTCCTCTTACTGGTAGCATATCTTTGTGATTTTCAACAGCTTATAAATTCCACACATATAGGTTCAGATTTTTTCTAAAACATGGATTCAAACCCTAGAGGTAAGCTGTTTTAAAATGTTAGGATTGAATTTAGTTGCGGTACATTTGTAATTTTTTTAAATTTGTAATATATATGTATATATATATATATATATATATATATATATATATATATATTTCACTGAGCCTTTTATTATCAATTTTATTAAGTAACAATGTAATATTATAAATACGAGAAATAGCAGAGATTCATTAAAGAAGTTTTTGTTTTTTCATTCTTTTCCATAAATCTGGGTACTTATTTTGGACAGGACGAGCAGGTCTGATTCTTTTGTTTTGTATATAATAATAAAAGGCTTAGCGAACCAGAAGGTTCGACGCCGATACCACCAATCGCTTTACTTACTCCCGTCCATCGATTACGGGACCAAACTCTCTGGCTCTAGTTCTAGAACTCCACGATGGCTGAGCATTTTCTCGGACGCCCTTGGAAACTACGAAGAGGAATACCAACATAACTAGTAGCATATCTTTGTGATTTTCAACAGCTTATAAATTCCACACATATAGGTTCAGATTTTTTCTAAAACATGGATTCAAACCCTAGAGGTAAGCTGTTTTAAAATGTTAGGATTGAATTTAGTTGCGGTACATTTGTAATTTTTTTAAATTTGTAATATATATGTATATATATATATATATATATATATATATATATATATATATATATATATATATATATATATATATATATATATGATAAGTAGTGTATGTAAATAATTAGTGTAAATAAACAATGTAAGACTATATAAACCCTTGCAAAAGATAAATAAAGTCAGTATTATCCAAGCATCCGTGTTGTTCACTTCGTGCCTTATTCTTTCTTTTTTTTACGTTTTAATTTCTCAAGTATTTTAACTGGTGCCGAAACCCGGGAAAAAGTAAGTGCACGTTATTAACGGTCGCGAAAAAAAAAAAAGAGAGAAAAGAATTTTTAAAATCTCATGGTTTTGCGACCAAGTCAGTTAGACAACGTAGTCAGTCAACTTCACGGTACGCCCGCAAACAGTCAAGGTCAAACAATGGATCCTTCAGGTCAACCTATGGACCAGAATAGTGGCTCAAGCGCTAATCCATGGATTGTGCAGGTAGTTAACAATGATCCTCAATTAATGCAATTAGAATGGGCGAGAGTGAAAACGGCTACTGCCACATATCTGAAAAACACCGTCTCAGAGCTGGAGAGATTCGGCGGAGAACTAGGGCACCTTAATCACTTCCTGAAGAGAGGCAACCAGATCCACAACCTGATCGAGGCAAGGATCACGGCTGGGTGGGTAGATCTTTTGGACGCCACCGAACTGAGAGCATCTTTGGTAGGAAGAGTCAGAAGGAATGTACTCAACGCTATACAAGCGGATGAGTTGACTTCATGGGAAGAGGTTACCAGAAGACTAAAAAAGGAAAACAAACCCAAAAAGTCAGGCGCAGAAAAGGAAACTGCTATCTGAGGAGGCGAGGGCAACCCAGGCAGAGTAGAGTCAGTAAATAGTGTTTGTGGAGTGTGGGAGAGGTTGCCCATAGTGCAGGGGTGCAGCGACGGATTTAGGGCGCTAATTGATACTGGGAGCACCAGTACCTTGGTCAGTAGAGGGGTGTTGAAGGAGCTGGACAAAGGCTTCGCACTTAAGGTATGTAAATGTTCTGTTATCACTCTGAGCGGTCCTTGTAAAGTGTTGGGAGAGTATATATGGGATCTGGAAAATCTCACTGGGGTGAAAATGAGCGCGGTCGTACACGTATTAGAAAAGTTGACTAATCAATACGACATTTTAATTGGGTGCGATGTTTTGGATAAGGTCGGGTTCCAGATGCAGGGCAGTCAGGGAAGTTGGTTAATGACCTTGGGGTCGAAATCATATCACCGGGAATTTAAAATGACGGGAAAGGAACTTCGTGTAGAGATGGTGCGTACAGAGTTACCAAGGGCGGAAGCATTATTATCCGAATACACAGATATATTTTATAAGGAGGGCTGCCCATTACCTGCCACCGGGATGACTAGACATGAAATAACACTTAAAGAAAATAAAATTTCCTATACGAAAGGCCGGAGATATCCCCAGTCAATGACGTCGATTATTAATGATCAAATTGGTGACCTCCTTCGTCAAGGGATCATACGTCATAGCACGTCACCATTTAGCAGTCCTTTGTGGGTCGTGGAAAAAAAGAGGTTGAACCCACAAGCAGACCCCTCTTACCGACTGGTAATTGATTACAGGAAACTAAACGAGAATACCGTAGAGGAGAGGTATCCTCTCCCTAGACTCGAGGATATGTTAGATCGTCTGGCGGGAGCTCGTATTTTTTCTACACTCGACCTAAAATCCGGGTACCATCAAGTGCGGATGCGAGAGGAGGATATCGAAAAAACGGCATTCACCTTCGGCAGAGGACATTACGAATTCACCCGAATGCCGTTTGGGCTTAGAAACGCGCCTCTTACGTTCCAGCGCCTGATGGATGAGTTCCTCCGTGGGCTAGGGGAAGAGTATTGTCAGATATACATGGACGATCTTATCGTCTTTAGCTCATCTCCATCGCGCCATGTAGCTCACCTCAAGGATGTCTTTGAGCGCATCCGCGAATTCGGGCTTAAATTATCGGAAGAGAAGTCCCAGTTCTTTCGTACAGAGATAAAATTTTTGGGTCACCTTATCTCGGAACGGGGAGTCAAACCAGACCCAGCCAGAGTCGAAGCCATCTCCCGCGTTTTACCACCCGCTAATCAAAAAGAGCTCAAGAGTTTCCTCGGAATGGTGAATTATTATCGAAAATTCCTACCGAACGAAGCTGATATAATCGCACCACTTACGCAACTGTTGAAGAAGGGTCGGTCATTCCTTTTTACCGATGAGCATATGATGAGCTTCCATAGGTGCAAGGAAGCCCTTACTGCGGAACCAGTGCTTGCATTCCCAAATTTTCAAACGAAATTCGTAGTGACGACCGACGCTAGCGAAAGGGCGCTCGGGGCGGTATTATCGCAGGAATCCGATATCGGGGATAGGCCGGTAGCTTTTGCGAGCAGACAACTATCCGACGCAGAGTCAAGGTATAGTGCGCTCGAACGGGAACTTTTAGCTATCGTCTGGGCAATTGACCACTTTCGGCCTTATGTATATGGGAGGCGGTTTACGCTCCGTACAGATCACAAACCGCTATTATGGACGGACGGACTAAAGGAATCGTCAGCCAGAATCGGACGGTGGAAAGAAAAACTACGCGCGTACAGCTTCGATATCGTACATCAAAAAGGATCACAAAATGTCGTTGCGGACTGGTTGTCTCGGGTCCTGTATACGAATCCGCTTCAGCAAGCGGGTCCCTCCGGAGACACTGCCGGGGAAGAGACGTTGCGTGATGAGGAGGATACAGTAGATGCGGATGAGATTCCCGAGGAAATTCGACATACCCCCCTCAATGAGATGGACACCATAGTGAACCGACACACGCGCCAGGTCATCTGGAAAACCCGTACAGAAGGAATGTCGCGAACGGAATACACGAAGTATGGTCGCCACAGTATTGTAACCGTTTGGACAGTTCCCTCAGTGCCACCGGCGGATGTTCTTAACATGAGTACTAAACCGGGCAAGACATATTACCTTTATGTAGGAAATAAAACGGTTCTAGACCGAATCAAGCATCTGTTAGAAACAGAGCGCGTTGGAGCTGATAGGAACTTAATATTATGCTCAAAAATGGTAGAAACTGTTAAGGAACCAGACCGGCAAAAAGACTTAGTTAAGGCTTATCACGAAGGGAAAACCAATCATCGAGGGGTACCAGAAACTCTCGCCGCGTTGAGCCGCAGGTATTACTGGCACCACATGCGCCGAACGATCCGGGAGGTGCTGCAAAATTGTACAATATGCCACCGGGCGAAGTACGATAGACACCCCATCAATGTCCATCCCGAAGTGTCACATACCCCGAATTCGCCACTGCTAGAGGTACAGGTAGACATTTTTACTTGGGAAGGCTCGCAATGGCTTACTATTCTTGACAACTTTAGCAAGCTAGCCATGGCTTACCCGTTATCGAACAAAACAGCTGACGCCGTTTGGGAGGGTATGCTCAGTTGGATATCATGCTACGGAGTACCGCACAACATTACGTCGGATGGTGGGAGGGAATTCAAGAACGCTCGTACAACTACGGAATGTTCAGACTTAAATATAAAGTGGCATTTTAACTCCCCCGGTAACCCACAAGGACGAGGTGCTATCGAACGTCTCCATAATACATTAGGGGAACACCTTCGGTTATTTCAGTTACATAAGGGATTAGGAGCCACCGCAGCAATGCCTAGGGCAGTAGTGGCTTACAACAACACAATACATTCCGCTACAGGTTTTACACCGGTGGAAGTGGTATTCGGTCATCCGTTACGGAATAGGGGAGATATCCTTACTACCGCGTACACACATCTGCGAGAGGCAGTAACCCACAAACGGAGACAGTTAGCTGAGATCTCACAAAGGGTGTATACTAGGCTCACAAAAGAAAAAATTTCGAGGGCAAATCGGGAGTGCGTAGCGGTACCGGATGAATCTCACAGAATCTCATTAGGTATGACGGTATATTGCCGACCACCGTCCAGCCGTCGAAAAGGGGATCAGCGCTTTGAAGGACTTTTCAGAGTGGTAGCGCTACGAGAGCATAACGTAGTTTCTATCCAGGAGATGACAGGTGCACAGAGGATAAGACACACCCACATCCGGCACCTTCGCATCCCTCTTAATCCAGGCAATTCGGAAGTGTAAATAACAAAATTATCTTTTCTTGATGCTGTTGTCCTTTTAGTATAAGTAGTTCTATCACTAAGTAGAGAATTACATTAATTGTCAAACAATTGTGAAAATTCTGGTGTATTTGTATATATGATGTACATACAAGGTCTTATTGTTTAGTTGTAAAGTTAGAGAATAGTTTAGTTGTTTAGTATGTGTTAGTTTTGTTGTCAAAAAGTTATTTTATTTTGTCTTTAGTTTTACCCAGAGTTCACTTTGTGAACTGGGGCGGAGGTGATAAGTAGTGTATGTAAATAATTAGTGTAAATAAACAATGTAAGACTATATAAACACTTGCAAAAGATAAATAAAGTCAGTATTATTCAAGCATCCGTGTTGTTCACTTCGTGCCTTATTCATTATTTTTTTTACGTTTTAATTTCTCAAGTATTTTAACTTATATATATATATATATATATATATATATATATATATATATATATATATATATATATATTTCACTGAGCCTTTTATTATCAATTTTATTAAGTAACAATGTAATATTATAAATACGAGAAATAGCCGAGATTCATTAAAGAAGTTTTTGTTTTTTCATTCTTTTCCATAAATCTGGGTACTTATTTTGGACAGGACGAGCAGGTCTGATTCTTTTGTTTTGTATATAATAATAAAAGGCTTAGCGAACCAGAAGGTTCGACGCCGATACCACCAATCGCTTTACTTACTCCCGTCCATCGATTACGGGACCAAACTCTCTGGCTCTAGTTCTAGAACTCCACGATGGCTGAGCATTTTCTCGGACGCCCTTGGAAACTACGAAGAGGAATACCAACATAACTGGTAGCATATCTTTGTGATTTTCAACAGCTTATAAATTCCACACATATAGGTTCAGATTTTTTCTAAAACATGAATTCAAACCCTAGAGGTAAGCTGTTTTAAAATGTTAGGATTGAATTTAGTTGCGGTACATTTGTAATTTTTTTAAATTTGTAATATATATGTGTATATATATATATATATATATATATATATATATATATATATATATATTTCACTGAGCCTTTTATTATCGATTTTATTAAGTAACAATGTAATATTATAAATACGAGAAATAGCAGAGATTCATTAAAGAAGTTTTTGTTTTTTCATTCTTTTCCATAAATCTGGGTACTTATTTTGGACAGGACGAGCAGGTCTGATTCTTTTGTTTTGTATATAATAATAAAAGGCTTAGCGAACCAGAAGGTTCGATGCCGATACCACCAATCGCTTTACTTTCTCCCGTCCATCGATTACGGGTCCAAACTCTCTGGCTCTAGTTCTAGAACTCCACGATGGCTGAGCATTTTCTCGGACGCCCTTGGAAACTACGAAGAGGAATACCAACATAACTGGTAGCATATCTTTGTGATTTTCAACAGTTTATAAATTCCACACATATAGGTTCAGATTTTTTCTAAAACATGAATTCAAACCCTAGAGGTAAGCTGTTTTAAAATGTTAGGATTGAATTTAGTTGCGGTACATTTGTAATTTTTTTAAATTTGTAATATATATATATATATATATATATATATATATATATATATATATATATTTCACTGAGCCTTTTATTATCGATTTTATTAAGTAACAATGTAATATTATAAATACGAGAAATAGCAGAGATTCATTAAAGAAGTTTTTGTTTTTTCATTCTTTTCCATAAATCTGGGTACTTATTTTGGACAGGACGAGCAGGTCTGATTCTTTTGTTTTGTATATAATAATAAAAGGCTTAGCGAACCAGAAGGTTCGATGCCGATACCACCAATCGCTTTACTTTCTCCCGTCCATCGATTACGGGTCCAAACTCTCTGGCTCTAGTTCTAGAACTCCACGATGGCTGAGCATTTTCTCGGACGCCCTTGGAAACTACGAAGAGGAATACCAACATACAAATTAATATATGGCCTAAAATTAAAATTTACTAACTACATGGTAACATTAAGATTCATTATTAAAATTAAAATTATTGTTCTAATAGTTTTTAAATAGTTCTATTGCACAGTAAATTTAATTTTTTTGATCTTTTACTTGTGTGTGTGTGTGTATATATGTATATATATATATATATATATACAATTTTATTTTTTTATTTTTATTTTGGAATAACTGTCATAATAATAATAATTATAAACTCGACATGTTATCGACATCGACATGTTTAAATAGAAAAATGATTTAAATAAATAATCGCACTAAAAATTATGTCGTTATAAAGCTCATATTAGGAACAGAAATTTTTTTTTTTTCGTAAATAAATTCTCTTGATTAGCAAATAAATATTCTTCTGTAACATTTTATCCTCTTCTTTAATTAGCTACTTTATTTTATTATTATTTGGCCGTTGAAACCCAAATCCGTATGTTCTTAATATTTTGCTGTTTCATTGTAAATCTTTGGTTTATTCTTTTTGTCTTTGAGTATATATATACATATATAGTGTTTAGTTATTAAGATTTTGAAGTTTCATTTTTTAATTTTTGTTCATTGTGTTTTAGAGTATGTATCGTTAAGCTTAAAAGAAATAAGCAATTTTAGTTTAAATTTAATTATTTTTTTATGTGTTGTATGCGTCAGTTGTTTCAAATATGTACATGTTCAACTACATCTGCGAGTATTTATCTAAACAGCAATACCCAATTTAATTTAATCAAATTTCCTTCTAATTAGAACTATCACAGCAAGCAAAAGCAAGTTTAATTGATGCAATCATTTTGGTTGAATGTATTGTAAACTTTTGATCTAATACCAAAAATTATTAAGGTAATTAGAAAGGTAAGAAAACAAAAACTGCATTTGAAGCATAGGAGACTGATTGTGAGTTTCATTCGATGGAAACAGTGAGGGAAGGTCGGAACGGCAAAAATGTTGAATTAACCAGAGTTCGGATATAATGAGAAAACAGTTCAAATCACCATTTTTTTCATTTAATTTTTCTGCAGTTAATTTTAAAGCTCTTTCGTTTCCATCACAAAACATACTATTAAACTAAGGCGATTATTATAGCAACGGTACTAAACTAAGCCTTAAGTAATATAAAAATCGCAGTTATCTAACTAGTTAATGTTTTCTTAATTCAGGACTGAAAATCACATTAATGCAGCCTAGAGGTAGTATCATATGCTATAATATACTATCATATATTAGGATATAGAAATAATATATTATCTCGATCCATCAGCCTCATACAGACTGACCGAATAGAGATAGTACATCACTCTTAAACAGTTAAACATATACCCAAGGAAAACAAAAAGTTCATACCTGGCTGTATTTAAAAACCCAATGACACCCACATTGGGAAAAAAAAAAGTATAAGAGTTGAAAGAGGTTTAATGTAAAGAAAAACATTACATTATTCAAAAATGATGACCGTGCAAAAGTTTACAGGATTTCAATAGCATGCAAATTAACTAAATCATCTTCTTCTGGCGCCACAGACCGAAGTGGCCCTCGGCCTGCTTCAACATCACCTGCCAATGAGCTCTGTCCTCCAAGAAACGGATGCCCGCCTGTCGCTTGTCCTCTTCCACCTTCTCTTTCCATCGTGCTCTTGGTCGGCCCTTTGCTCTAGTGACGAAGATATTTCCTTTGTACACCTTCTTCACCTATCTCTCTTCACTCATTCGGTTGACATGGCCATACCATTTTAGCCTGCTTATTCGTTGTAAATATAATAAACTTCTATATTCTTTCTGCTTCGCCACACTCCATTCTCAAACACTACACCAAACATTCCTCGAGCACCCTCCTTTCAAACCGGTCAAGCCTGTCACAGGTTATCTTGTTCATTACCCAACATTCACCGCCGTAACTAACAACAGGTCTGATTATGGTTTTGTACATCCGAATTTTATTTTTGCTAGAGATTAGGTTACTTCTTATTAGGTGCCGAAGAGCACAATATGTTATATTTCCTGCCAGAATCCTTCTTTTAACCTCTTCTGTTTCATTGGCTTCATTTGTCATTAGTGATCCCAGGTACGGAAATGTCGGCACTAATTCGCTTTTTTCTCCGCCTAAATTGTAGAATGGTGGGAATTGCTGCCTCATACTTTCAATGATCATCAGCTTGGTTTTACTGGCATTTATTTTGAGGGCAGCTCTTCGTGCCTCCCTTACCAGGGTATCATATGCCTCTTCGATTACCTGCCTACTTCTTTCCAAAATCGCTACGTCATCCGCGTAGGCCATTAATTGCAGTGATTTATTGATAATCGTGCTGTTACCATCTATTCTTAATTTTTTCTTCACAACCTTATAAAGAACTAGGTTGAACAGCAAAGGGGCCAGAGCATCTCCTTGTCTCAGTCCATTCCTTATTTTCAAGGGTTTAGACAACTCTTCTTTCACTCTTACTTGGCAATCGGTGTGCCTCATTGTCATCTTTGTTAAACCTATTAGTTTAGGAGGGATCTTTGCTTCTTCCATGGCCTCATAAACCATAGATCTATAGGTCGTATGATATGCATCAACAAATCGTATGATATGAATCAACAAATAATCGCCATGTGACCGTATTGTACTCCCCAGATATGATCTATTTCATTTACATTTCTCCCATCAGGCGTTCGCCATGTCTGTTTATGGATATTCTTATGCGGGAAAACAGTGCTCATTATTGTAGACATCTTGGTGCTGCGAACTGGATCAGTCTTTCTCCATTATCATTGGTAATGTTACGTAAGCTAAGTTAAGTATTAAGTAAGTTAACTATGCATTCCTATCGTTGGCTTATAAACTTCTTCATTCCAGATTTTAGCGTTAAAATCGCCTGCTATAATCTTAATGTCATATTGGGGATATGAGTCATAAATCCTATCCAGCTTTGCGTAGAATTCTTCCTTTGTGCTGTCATCTTTATCTTCTGATGGCACATGTACGTTAATGATGCTTATATTAAATAGACTCCCAAGTAGTCTTATTTTACAGAAACGATTGTCTATCGTCTGGAAATACATTAACGCATTATTATATCTTGTTTTCACTAGGAATGCACAGCTGAACTCATGCTGATCTTTAACTCTGGCTGTGAGAGTCGCTTTTCTGGAATAACAGTCGGTTCCAAGCCTGGATAAAAGAGGAGGGTAGTGCGAAGGGGCTAACAATGCCTTCCACGTAATAAAACTTATCGTTATGAAAGCACAACAAAGATGCCTCGGATTATGGACTGATCAACGGCAACGACCCGGCAAACGTCAAATGGACACATCTCAAATTTACAAATTAGGTACATGGAATATGAGGACACTCTTTATACCTGGGGCCTTTGATGAACTAAGACTAGAGTGCACAAAACAGAATTTTGATATAGTGGCTCTTCAGGAAGTACGATGTTTAGGAGTGGGCATACTTAAGAAGAAGGGCTACACGTTATACTATAGTTGTAGTAAAGAACTAAATCATACTAAATGAAATGAATAAACCAAGAGAATGGCTTCGGCTAAATTCTCCCTGAATTCAATAATACAAATTATTAATAATAATTATAAAGACAAAAATAATTGTTAATAAAAGCTGCTGTGAGTCTACAATGAGAAAAGACTAAGTGAGAAAGCTCATTAGGTGAAGCACTCATCGGGGTAGGCGTAAGGATGGCCTGTTGCGGTAGATAGAAAAAGATGTTCCATTTATCCCTCGCTGGCAGCAGCTCCTTGTCACATATCAACACAGCCCCTACGCCTCTATCTCCTTCCCCTCAAATGAATTAAATTATCCCGGTGGCGGGTAATGGACAACCCTCTCGGTAAAATATATCCGTATAATTAAGTAGTAATAATTCCGCCCTCGGTAATTCCGTACGAACCATATCTACGTGATGTTCCTTCCCGTTCATTTTAAATTTCCTGTAGTACAATTTCGACCCCAGGGTCATTACCCAACTTCCCCGACTGCCCTGCATCTGAAATCCTACCTTATCTAAAACGTCACACCCGATCAAAATATCGTATTGGTTAGTCAATTTCTCTAACACATGTACAACCGCACCAGTTTTTACTCCGGTGAGATTTTCCAGATCCCATATGTACCTCCCCCCCAACACTTTACAAGGACCACTCAAAGTGATAGCGGAACATCTACATACTTTAAGTGAGAGATCTTTGTCCAGCTCCTTCAACACCCCTCTGCTGACCAAGGTACTAGTGCTCTCCGTATCGATTAACGCCCTAAATCCATCACTGCACCCCTGCACTATGGGCAACCATTCCCACACTCCACAAATGCTATTTATTAACTCTCCTCTGCCTGAGTTGCCCTCGCCTCTGTCCTCGCCTACCTCGGCGAAGAAGGTTCGCATATGTCCACGTCATACGAGCAGCATCATATCGAATGTTTACAAATTTATGAAAGAATTGGCAAACGAAGAACGTCGTAATAACGTAAATTTAAGCCAAACTGAAATGACAGATGTAAGTACCGAAAAGTGCAAAAGGAAATTAAACGATTTCGATAAAGATGCTGTTAGAAGGACTATTTTTGAATTTAATGACAACGGGGAATTTCTAACCTGTAAGAAATTATTAAATACCTTAAAAGAACAAATCCAATATAGAGGCCCATAAAGCTCTGTTGTCCGGATTCTTAAAAGCGTTGGTTTACGTTATAGAAAAGAAAGCTAAGGGAGAAAATTCCTTATGGAGCATAATGACATAGCTGTCTTGAGATTGAAATGTCTTCAAAAAATGAACGAAGTCAAGAAAAATGAGCCCCGAATTTATTTATATAACCCAAAATCTATTTAGACTATTTTATTTATTTAATATTTATTTAGATAACCCAAAATCATTCTAAACATTATTGTATTTGGCAATATTCTGACAGGAGAGGTGATTTAAAGGATCCTACAGGTAAAGAAGCAAGACATATACAGGGTTATGCGGGGTTAATGAATGGATTATTAACCTCCTGCAATTCGAAATTCGGAGCTAAAAATGAAGATGGAGAACTCTCAAATGAATGGCACAAGTTTAAAGGAGTAACTGTTTTTTAAAAACTATTAAAACTGCTAACCCTCAGTGACAATTAAGGACAATACTCCTTGAAACAGTTCCATCCATTTATTGAAGGAGATAAGATATTAAGAAGTTTCTACAAAATAGAAATATGCAATTCGAAAGGAACTCAACGAAAGTTGAACAACTCAGGGTTATCGAAACTTTTTAAAAATAAGAAAGGTAATGAGATTGACGAGATAGCACGATAGAACGGGCGTGAAATTATACAGTCACCTCCCTGCCATTATCAATAGAATCCTATAGAACTAAAGAACATCTCCTGCAAAGCGAGGAATAGCTGAAAATAATAAAATTTTCAAAATAGCGATAGTTTTGCTACAAAAGGCCTTGCAGCCTTGTATCTCATCTTATCCATAATAGCTATGATATCATCATGTCCGTATTCACAGAGTTCATGTGATTTGGTAGTGGGTATTTGGAGGATAGAGAGCCCTTCAGTTTTGAATCAGGTTCTTCACCCGATGAAGAAGCCTGTGAAGCCTTTTTCAGCAAAACCACAGTTAGAAAAAATCACACGGTATCAGGTTCGTCTCCCGTTTACCTGTCCTCGAATTCCTGACCTAGGTAGTTCTTTCAGTCGTACTTAAGCAAGATTCATGGAGCTTTTACCACCGCCAAAGAAGGGTTCGGCTTTCACTTATGTCCTCGTCCAGACGTGTAAGGAGTACAGAAATCCAAGTGCCGAATGCCAGATATGATAAATAAATCTATGAGCGCCAAAGGTGAAAAAGGCACAATAATTAACTCTGATAAAATTGTTCATTCAAAAGTTTGGCAAACAAAGAACAATAAAAAAAAAGTTGGTGCATAAATAAAGAGAACAAGTAATATTAAAACTTAATCCCATTCAGAAATTTAAATATTTGATGGATTCTAGTTCTAAAAGACTGTCATCTCTCCCTGACTGTAGCAAGGATGGCAGAATCAAATATCAGGAAGAAACAATTTGCCAAATAGAGAATACTGACGAATCTGAAGTGTTCTATAGAGTATGCGAGTAAATGATGTAATGAATTGTTGATTGAGAATTGTAATTAAAAAATTTCTGATAGAGCTGCTACCCCGAAACGTTAAATAATAACAAATAAACGGAAAAAAGGGAGCCAAGATTGCTATAACAGCTACAAAAATTGAATGCTGACTTCCCTGAAAATGGAGAATGTATTTAAATAAATTGTTGAGAATTTAAATCAAATTTCCCGCCATTCTCGGTATTTCCCGTTTAATTATTTTATTATTAGTTTTATCGAATATTGTAATAGTATATATATTTTTTCTTTTTATGATTATTCTTTTTTCTTTTATTGCTCTAATTATATAGCAACTATTTATGGCCTAAAAAGTGAGCGAACTAATAGAATTTTAACTTAAGTTTTTTAATTTCTGATTATATTGTATAAAAATTGTATTATGTTTGAAAATTATAAAGGTTGAGAGAAAAAAGTAAAATATGAAATAAGGAAAAACTTAATAAAGAGGTCAAAATGAATAAACACCCAGGGTTTTTTGTGTGATATAATTTCTATAGTCCGTTCAGAGACATTGGTTCAAATTTGAACAGTTGGAATATGCTATTATTATAAATTAAATCAAATATAGATATTGTTTGTTAGTTATTATTATTTTATTTTTTCTCAAAAACAGTCATAATACAGAGCTAACGCTCTAAGGAGGATCTCCGCTACAAGCTACCAGCGCGGTAATATATTTCCACTAAGGCGAACAATTGAACAGGTGTCTAGAGCTGCGCGTTAACAATGGCTTTATAAATGAATCCCTTTCGTCTGGAGGAAGGCTACCTCCTCCGATCCTCCAGCAACCTCCTGGAACCATCCAAAATCACAAGTTCTCCTCATTTTAAAAGCCGGTTTGCTATGATTTCCCACAAACTCCGAGTTTCCTGTTCGACTGGCTTAAAACAAGAAAATGAAATCGCAAAAACTAGATAACCCTCAATTCATTCATTCCCTTCTGAAAGCAGTTTAACAAACTTATTGTTGACACAGCAACAAGAAGTATCATACGATTTTTTTTTTTACTAATAATATAGAACAAAACTTAAAAACCCTATGTATATATAAATGTAAAAGAAATTCAGCATTTTTTATTATATAATGTTGGATTTAACTCTTGAAGGTAAACATTACTTAACTGATAAAAATAATTCATATTTTATGAGTCATTATTTAGTTGCGCGGTCTACTGGTAAATTTAAATCACAAGCGCTGTGAAGAAAAATTTATATGCGCCATATGCAATATTGGTGAGGTAGAACTCTGCTTCACCATGTTGTAGTTTTACAGGACTATAGAGTGAAATATCTAAGCAAGAAAATGGTATATAACTTGAGCATAACTGGCAAAAACTGTCAATATTTTTTTTTTTCAAATTCATAGGAAACTTATTTCAGGAAATGAATTATTAATTAATTAGTTATCTTTAGTTTATTTTAAAATAAGGTTTATTTTGTATACCATTAAGGCTAAACCTCACCTTTTTAATTCATATTATAGCCACCACGTCGCGACATATAAAGTGGAGTATAATTTATTTTATTATTTTTTTTTTTTGTGATGGGTGATTGATGAAAATGATAGAGGAAAGTTCTCTCCAGCTTAAAAGGAAGTAATTATTGAGAAAACTCTTATTCTCATCTGTTTTAATTAATTGACTAAACAATACGATATTCACAGTTAGGGGTTTTTGCTTTGCACACTTTGGGTATCAACTCTAATGATGAAAATGTCGAATACCATTGATTGGTGAAAAAATTATCCAATTTCAGACAAGATCCAAATAAATGAATTAAAATCAGAAGGTATGTTTATGCTAGGGTTCCCTTTGACATTTACAAAATTTAATGATTATTATATCAAATTATTAGTGTGCTGATTATGCACGTATAGTTTAAGTATTTCGGATAAATATGGTGCTGCACACTGAAAGTTTCTCTTAATGTTATTATGTGTATATAATAAAATATTTGAGACCGTTGAGGTGTTATAATTTATTTTTTAAAATAAAATTTAAAAACTAAATAGATTATATTATCAGTAACATGGAACTTATAAACTTATGGACAGAGATGTTTTAATTAATCAAATTAAGAATATGAAATGCAAACAAGTACGCGTTGAAGTAATATTTTAGGTGACCAAAATGTACGTAAATTCAATAACAATAATCGACAGTTTAATTCAGAAAAACGTAATATTTACAAGAAAATAATAATATATATGGAGAAAGTATTTAAGAGGATCACTGATGGATAACCGAAAACAAAAATTAATTTTTCTTGATAATTATTTTTAATTCATTTCTGGATTGAACATTGCAAACCCTATGCATTACTGAACACTGGAAATGATTTAAATTTGAATGCGAACTTCAGAACATAGTATATTCCATCCATAACTACATGAATTAGTTGAACTCAAAAGAAAAGAAATAAATCCTTTTATTTTTTATCTATATACAGTAGGTTATAAACAAACCGTCAAATCAAAAGCATGTATTTTTTTATCAACATTTAAATCAACTTTATATTTTAAAATTATAAAATAAAAAATAAAAAAATGTTCATTTTAGTTTTTGCCCTCTCCTGAAAAATTGTGTTTTTTTTTTTTTATTATTATGTACCTTTTTATTCAGCTTGAAATTTTGTACAAATGTAAGCTGCATCCCTGTGGAGCTACTGAATGAAGGGATTTTCAAGCAATGAAGAAGTTGCAGTGAAAAGCAACAAAAATCAGGCCAAACAAAGAATGCGTATTTCAATCAGCAACCTAGTTCACGTTTATATAATGATTAAAAAATTCTTTATTCAGTAGATGTAATACGATTTATTTAAATGGCTCTAGCCCTTTTTGAGAAAAAGGTACATTTGTTAAACAGTAAACTCACTTCATCAGTGACCCCCTTAAAAAACAAACAATAAATACTTAAAGCAATGCAGAAAAAAAATATATCGTTTACAAGAACCTAAGGCTTAATGAAACAATCTTAGTCTGGGGTGGAGATGGAGAGTATGAAAGATAAAGGAATAAAAGTGAAACAGTGATCATTAAATAAGCAGAGATATTTACACTAGTAATAACTTAAATATTTAATTGCTTATTCACAATCAATTATGTACAAGTAAAAATTTCTTCAGAAATATTATCCTTTTGGTGTATAACAACAATAAAAACATTAAAGCATATACAACGGAAATATGAAGAATGCGGATATCAGGGGGTTGGAGTGCAGTGACCGGCCTGAGAATGCGGGCCAGTAGCGAGCTCTAGTGGCCTTGGGTCGATACAGCCTTCTCTTAACCTAATCTACTACTCCTGCTCTTTCCGACCAAATTCCGCTGTATTTTTATATGTTTATTTCCAATAAAATTCTATTTGAAAGGATCGATTCGGCACCGGAGTAAATAGCTCTAGGATCGTTTCGAAGCTATTTTCGTAAGCAAGCACGGAAAGCTGAAGTTTGAGTGAACTCGATACGAATAACTTTAATAGGGGAAAGGGAACATTTATCTTGAAGTAAATTTTCTCAAAGGAATCGGAATTCAGCTTTAAACCTCCTATCTCTCCAAATGTCATGGGATTTAAGAATTTATTTGTAAGTACTGTAGTAGTTTTGGCACGGAAGGGAATGAATTCTGAAACCAGTGAACTAGGAAAACTCTTCCAAACCCTAGCAAATAATTGAGCAAAATTTCAATATTAAACCAAAAACGCGCTCACAGTCTCTTATAAACAAAGTAACCAGCCAAGGGTCTACTGACAAGAAAGATTTTGAGGGAAAAATATGGTTATATAAAGTCTTTCCTAAAATTCAAAATTTGTAAAAGATGTGTGATGAGTGTGTTCTTGAGAGTAAGGTGATGATCTATCATCTGGCGTGAGCAGATCATGTGAAATGAATTTGTCACTGCTGCATTTGTTTTCAAAACTTTTTTTCTCCTCTATATTTATTTGAAATTTCGTGAAGGGAATAAAGAATAAAGTGTTTCGCATCGAATACTATTCTGTAATTAAGTTGTTTTCTGACAATGAAAATTATTCGCTATGTAATTTTAAGAGTGATGACTAACCTATAGGTATTGTACTTACTGACTGCAGGTAGTCGATAGGTTACCATTTAACAAGCTTACTAAACGACAATAGTTCTTACATTACTGAAATATTTAATTATTTAAAACAAATCGAAATGTACGAATAAATGCTATAGCATATTAAACATAATAATGCGTATGCGCGAATCTGCCAGTACAAAACTGTACAAGAAGTCATACAAAACCTAATGTATCCATAAAAACTACGGTCTCATACAATTGTTCTGTGTATGCCCAATCGAAAACCGATAATTATTATCGAATAGTAATCATAGAAAACTGGCACTACTTCACATAAGCTACCCGAAAATGGCGGATGGGCCAAAGCCCAAGTCGCTCCACTCCATTGTTCCATTGCTCCATTTGTAGTCATTGGTCATCTGAGCAATTAATCCAAATGGAGCAATCGAACGATGGAGTTGAGTGATTGGAGTGCTTGGTCTGAGAAAGGTTTCAAGGGTACCACTATGGATCAATCAGCAGTGGTGGGGGCAACAACTAACATAACGTTTATGAGTGGGCATGAATTACTACGTGTTGGCAAAAACTGGAAGTAATTCATGCTCAGGTATAACAGGTGAACAGATATTTTATAATATTTACAGTCTACAAATATTTCAAGTCATATCGCTCCATTTGATGTGGATTGGTTAGAGTGGAGTGATTATAATTGACCACTTTTAAGGAAGGTATAGATATTAGTTGCCTTCGCCTACTTTTAGCATTCCATGAATTTCCAAGTTCAGAAGAACACACTGTACAGAAAATGTGTTCATGTGGTCTTAGCCTTAGCCCACCCGCCATGTTGGAGAAGCAAAAGTGTAATTTGAAAACTTAATTTAAGCCCTCATTATTAACCAAATCATCTGTAGTCTTAATATGTAAAAAAAAAAAAAAGACATGCACTTAATGTCCGATGAAAATAGACTATGCAACTGGTATAATAATTTACATATTTCATTTAAAGTGGAGAGAGGTAACCATTTTTAAAAAAGAACCATTTTTAATTTAAGATAACTGACATACGGAACTAACATTTTTTTATTCTAAGCAACTGGTATAAAAACTAACATTTTATTCTGTTCAAGGCAACTGATACATGAGACAAACATTAGTTTTTTGCTTCACGACTGGTAGGGAAACCAGAATGTTCATTTAATAGGTGCTATATAAAACTAATATTTTATACATTTTTATAAAACTGGTCCTAAAACAGGCATTTTTTGTTCCATATATTTTAAGCAATTGGTGTTAATTGATAACAAAGCTAATATTATTATTTAATTTTAAGCAATTGGTGTTAATTGATAACAAAGCTAATATTATTATTTAATTAAGGACATTGGTAGATGATGTTACCATTCTATTTCTATTACAGGTTACTTGTACATAAATGAAATATTTTACTATAGTCATAACAAAATCTTACAAGATACTAATATTTTAACTAAAAAATTAAAAAGTGGTGCATGAAAGTATGATTTTTCTTTTCAATGCCAAAGGCAACTGTTAGATAAGGCTAATACTGCATTTTATTTTTATGAGAAAAGTCTTAAAACTTACATATTGATTTATTTCTAGGTAAATATCACAAAACTCAACATTAATCTGCTGTTTTTCTTTCTGGCTTTTTAAAAATTTATTTAGTTGTTCTTTAATTGCATATGCATATAAAGATATCTATATAGTTGCAGAAATCAGATTACAGATCGCCAATTGTAGAACAGTATTATAATTACTTTATTATAATTACATAAACATAAAAAAACAAATATTTTATTTAAAATTCAACGTAACTGGTATCTGAAACTATAATTTTATACATTTTTGGATAAGTGATGCATGATACTAAAATTTTTGTTTATTTCTAAGCACACGACAAAAAAAAAAAAAATAATAATAATAATTTAATACTAGTGAATGAAACAACCATTTCGATTCCAGGCAGTGGTTCTAAAACCATTTTCTTCATTCTAATGATCAATTAGAACATAAAATTATCAATGTATTTAAATTGTAGGCTTTTGGTGCACAAATCAAACATTTTACTATAGTTATAATAAACTTTTTAAGGAATCTAATATTTTAATTAAAGCTTAATCAAGTAGGTATTATATAAAATTAAGATTTTTTTAAAAGACAATTGAAGACATGAGAAGATGAAGATGTTATATTACCAATGCAAAGTTTTGAGCAAATGACAAATAATTATTTTTTTTATGTAATGCTTTAAAGACATGATCTATCCAATCCAATGAAAAAATCATGCGATTAACTAAGAATCTTGAATTGTTAATGTTCAAGTTGAAATTAACACTTGCAAATTACACTTTGATTTTTAAGAAAAAACAACTTTCAATATTTGTTGCATAGCACCTTTATCCACTCATGTTTTCAATTACAAGAAAGTTACATTTTATTTAAGTTACAGAAATTTAGTACATGAAACTAAAATTTTAATTAATTTCTACATTACAGGTATGAAAATAGCATTGCATTGTAATACTAGTTAACTATAACATAAAGCTATCTCATTTAAATAAATCATAGGTAATTTGTGATTGAAACTACAATTTAGTTTTAATTCTCGGTAACTAGTAATTGAAACTAATATCTCATTCTAGTTATATAACTATAATTTGGAATTGTAAAATTGCAATTGGTCATTACAATGACTTTGGCTTAACTAGTAATGGTAATAATTGCAGACCACAATTACAATTGCAGTGGTTCATCATATTAGTATTATATATACTTCATTAATGTTATATTTCTTTTTTTTTTATTCATTTTATTATTATTTCATTTATAATGCTTCTATTATTCTTTCTCTTTTTCTCTTTTATTTGAATCTATTTTTTCTCTTTTATTTGAATTTTTTTTTCTCCTTTATTTGAATCTTTTTTTATCTTTTATTTGAATTTTTTTTCTATTTTATTTGAATCTTTTTTTATGCTTTAATGTTTTTATTTTTTTATTCTGTTTTGTGTATTTTTTTATTCTACACCTGACTAATATTTTATGAATTCATGGTTAGTAAATATTGAAGTATGTTTTCTACAGCTTGATAACAAGTTCTTAGGGTTCCTTCAAACCCCAGTGTGACATCAGTTTTACTTTATTTCTTTAATTTTATAAAATTAAATATAAATTAAAAAGTTATGTCAGTGCATGATTTACATTTAGATATTTTGCAAGAATTATTATTTAAAAAGCCTGTTTCCAGAATGAAACCAGATCTAAATGTAATTAAAGATATACTTGGGTTATACCACATACCAAGAAAAAGTAAATTATTCCACCTTTGTTAAATTAATTACACAAATGGAATAAATAAAAGTTATTGTCTGACAGAATATGTGAAGCTTATACCACCTCTATGTTCGATCAAGGTATGATAAATTGCTCAATATCAATTTCCACCACAATTTGATTGAGAATAAATTGAATTTCTAGCATGATTTTTGTTGAGCCGAATCGAACCACATCTGAAATCTTGCCAACAGTGCACAATTCTGAGATATCTTAAATATCATTGGTGGTGGTAGAATGTTCAGAAGGATTATTTACACAAAATAACACAGTCTGTGATTTATTCAAATATCAAAAAACCAAGGCTAACCAAGAGAGGGCCAAAATTATAAATTTTCACTTAAAACACATAGTTTAAACTATTCTGATATAAATTTTTGTTTCACTGAATAATTAGTTGCCAACGTTTTTCTGACCATCAGAATTGCAAGTATTTCATCTATTATGATTCACATTCGTTTCCTTACTAACAGGCATTTCTTTAAATAAATATTCTGTAGTGATTACTAACTCTATTTTTCATTAATACAGTTAATTCATAATAAAAAATTTAAGGAAAAAAGTGGGATCTGTGTGACCTCACACTGGGGTGTACAATAATGATAACCATCAAGTTGAAAGGTTACTTTTAATGAAAAAAATAAATGAAACTAAAATTTTATATTAGTTTTAAGTAAATAGTAAATTACTATTAAATGTATTTTAATGCTAGTCAAGTGTTACACGATAATAACATTCTATTTCTCGGAAGCTCTAAATGAAACTGATACTGATAATTTTATTCAGATATATAACTAACATTTCATTTTGCTTTTGGGCAAAAAGTAGACAAAATTTTCATTTCTAATCTAGGTGACTGAAACAGGTTGTTAAACTAGTATTTTACCTTAGCTCTGAGTAGCTAATATATGGAACTATTAATTTATTTTAATTACAGGAAACTAATCGTAAAACTAAAACTCTCTTTAATTTCAGGCAATTCATCATAAAACTAAAAATTTATACAATCTAATAATATATTTATGCAACTGGTATAAAAACAATCATTATAATTTACAACATTAAGCAACTGATATATAGAACAAACTTACTCAGTCCTTTCTAATCCATGCATAAAAATTAAATTTTAATTTATTTCCATATTTTATTTCTATTTGTTTAATATTTTATTTCTTGTGACTGGTATTATAATTTATATTTTATTTTAGTTCTAGGTATTTAGCATATGAACCTATAATTATAATTATATATATATATATATATATATATATATATATATATATATATATATATATATTTATAATAAATAATATTTTATTTCTTGTGACTGGTATTATAATTTATATTTTATTTTAGTTCTAGGTATTTAGCATATGAACCTATAATTATAATTATATATATATATATATATATATATATATATATATATATATATATATATATATATTTCTTTGTCATTCCAAGTGATTGTTTCACATCACTAAAATTATAATTTATTGTCCATCAACTGTTTATAAAAATAACATTGTATTTTAATACTTGGTGCCTGTTAAATAGAGCTATAAAATTTTATTTTAATAATAGACAACTAATTATAAAACTAAAACTCTTTCAAACTTCCGACAATTACTACATAACAATAAAAATGTTTACAATTTAATACATTATCTATGCAGCTGATATAAAAACAATCATTATAATTAATAACTTTCAGCAACTGATAAACACCATTCAATAATAATAATTATATTAAAATCTATAATATAATCTTATTTTAATATGTATTGGGCAACTGGTACTAATAATAACATTTTATTTTAACAAAATTGGAATAATACAAAAGTTTTACATGAGAAAAAATAATTTTGGCATAATTAAAAGTGATAT
This sequence comes from Rhaphigaster nebulosa, assembly GCA_948150685.1. NCBI lineage: Eukaryota > Metazoa > Arthropoda > Insecta > Hemiptera > Pentatomidae > Rhaphigaster > Rhaphigaster nebulosa. The sequence continues at coordinate 111,244,486 of OX411307.1, forward strand.
ATAAACAACTGGGGTTGAGATCTCTTATATTATATTTTATTTCAGATTAATGATACCTGAAACTATAATCTTATTTTGACTATAGCTGACTAGTAACAACATGAAATAGGTATATAGGTAACATACTATTTTAGAAGTATTAAACTGTTAAATAAATCATGTGTTGTATTAATTTCTAGGCATTTAATACATAAAACTGCCATCCTATTTTAATTCTAAAAAACTCGTACATAGAACCGAAATTTTATTTAAATTCTAGGCAACTGGTATTTGAAAGAAAAAAATAATTGTATTACAAGGTAATTCTAATTTAAAGTAAGTTAGAACAAGAAAATAACTTTTCTGAATTTTATTTTAGGTTTCACTTATTCATGAAATAAGCGTGTCATATTATTTCTATACATGTGTTATTAAATCTATTTTAATTTTAATTTAAGAAAAGATACTATAATTACATTTTATTTTAATATAAAAAAATTACTGAAAAAGTAACAATTTTAATTCTAGGATACTGGTGCGAAACTTTACATATTTCATCAGATGTAGGATAATGGTACACAAAACTAACATCTCATTAGATTCCAGGCAACTATTGTATCAGACTAAAATTTTATTTTAATTCTAGGCATTAGGTATATTCTAAAATTCCTGTTTATTTATAAAAAACTGGTACATGAAGCATTTCTTTTTTTTTTTTTTTTTTTTTTTTAAAAGGAGTAATGTGTATTATCAATAAAATGAAGTACTTCATAATGAGCCACTTTTTATTACTATGTTTTATTTCAATTTCATTAAGTGCATGAAATATATATTTACTTTTTTTTTCTATGAAACTTGTTCATTAAACAAACGTTTTATTTAAAGTCTAAACAATTGGTGAGAATTAAGATATTTTAATACTATACCTTCTTATTTAAAGCAAACGTTTTACATGACTTTGAAATGACTGGTATTATAGCAATCATTTTAATTTATTACTTGGCTATTAGAATTTAAATTTATAGAAACTGGTACATAAAAATAACATTGTCAATGTATTAGTATGCTACTTGTACTGTAAATAACTTTTTATTCTGATATTAGGAAACTCCTACACGAATGTTACATTTTGTTTTAGTTTTAAGCAAGTAGAGAAACAAGTGTTGAATGTAACATATTTAAAGTTAACTGTCGATATAATACATATGATATTTAACCATTTTATGAAATGAATGTAAAATAACTAAAGAAATTAACAGAAAAAAAAATATTTGATTTATTAATTATTGTTTTTTATTTTTACTTAATTTAATGAGGTGAGGAGTTTAAAATGGATTTGCTACTGCTGCAATTATTTTTAACATTTTCATATCTTCTTTATGTTTATTTGAAAATCATTTTCTAAATTATTAGTTTACAGTCCGTTTGCCTTGGTCCTGGTATATCTTTGTTTCAGTGATATAACTGCGTGTGATTGGTATAACTGTATGTGGTTGTAACCGTGTATCATTGTTGTAACAACATGTGATTGCAAAAACTACTTCTACGTTCTTGTCAATATTCTAGGCACTTGCTGCTTAGTACTGATGGAAAAATGGTATTATAAAACTAAAAATTTCCGATGATTGACTGTTTTTCAAGCATAAAGGTGCGGCTACACCGAAACGGACTTGACTTGACTAGAGTCCGGTAGCGAACCCGTATCGTGAATTCAATAGTACGCGGTGTTACCGAATCCCGACCGGACTTGAGCCCAGTCTCCTATTAAATGCACGGTACGGGTTCACTTTCGTACTCCAGTCAAGTCAAGTCCGTTTTCGGTGTAACCGCTTCTTTATCCCCAATTTTTTCACGACGCTGAAAATTCAAGTAGAATTTCCGGTCTTCAAGATATTCAAGGCCCCTGAAATACGCATAGAAAAACTTCTAGTCGATCGGCTAAGACGAACTTGTTAAGAAAATTCATCTTAAACGAAGTCCCGTATAACACGGATTTTTTTTTTAAACGAACTGGAGAATTCGTCCTCCACAGAGTTCATGTTAACGAGGGACTACTGTCACTAACTTGATCACATTTTTTTCGAGAACTCTGTAAAAACGTTTACATATTAAATAACGTACGAAGACAATAAAACTAAAATTTCGTTAGTATTAGCTTTCTTTTAAAAATAAACTTCCTACTATCGCAAGTATAATACTTTTTTCAAATTAGTCTCATCGTTAGATAAGCCATAGACATTTGATGGCTTGTGGTTTTCACAGCTATAAACAAAAATTAACTTACAAACAGCTTTCCATATTCGAATTATTTCTATTTCGCTGTTTACTTGAGGGAATACGAGTATATCAAGGGTATATAATCGTAATTTGTATGAGGTTTCCGCTTAAACCAGCGGTATACCTCAAAGCACGAAGGGATTAACACACATCAGTTATGAAGAAGATAAGACGACCACACAAGGATTTCTTCCGGCCACACCATTCTCATCTCCAAAAGCCCGTTTTTATTTATTGATTTTGATGATATTCGTCAACAAATTTATTACGTATTTTAGTTTGAAATTAATAGCACAGCATTCACGAACGCAGAGCATTGAATTATTTTCTGGGGATTATTGAATTGATTGACTGTAGTATGTACTATTAGTGCTATTCTCTTCCAATGATTAAATTATCAATCATACTGAATTTTAAGAAAGAGCTTAGTAGTAAAGCGTTTTTAATTATCTTTCCTAGGGTTTCAACATTTAAGAAGTAAATATACTAATGAATATAAAAAGTGAAATTGATGTAGGTATCAATAGCAGAAAAAAAAAATGATGTATTTGAAATACTGAACCCATCAGACAGCCGTTCAATCAGCAAATGACAAATGAACAATTTTTTATTTTATTTTTTTTTTATTTTATTTTATTTTATGAACTGTTGTGAGGAATCAGAAAAATTATTTTCTTACATTGTAAGCCCTGCTCCCTTACCCTTACATTAAGACCGGTAAAGGCTCGATTTTTATCGAATTTCATTAAACAATATTGTAGATATGTAGGATTAAATTAGGTTAAATTAGGAATCTTGTAAATAATGATAATATATATAATAATAAAGTGATAAAAATCTTGTAATATATATATATATATATATATATATATATATATATATATATATATATATATATATATATATGGATGTGATGCTGGAATTCTCCCGGGTTGCCAAAAATGTTCAAGTTTCACGGGTAAGCAATTTGCGAATATTTTACCGAACGTACCAAAAATAAAATAAATTATATGAAATGTCCTCGAAAATGACGAAAAGAATGAAGGAATTATCTTGGCTTTTTAAAGAGAATTAGCAACAAAAAAAATGTAGTCATGTTAACAGCGCCGATGACCAAGGGAGAAATTTAACAAAAACTTAAGGGTAGAGAAAAATACATAACTGAAGATAAAAGAAATTTGAAGAGTTAATAACCTCCTAACATCATTAAAAACATATCAAATACACTCTCTACTCGTATTATTATTCCAAATGTATTTATGAATAAAAATAAATATAGAAAATAAATCTGTATTTATTCGAAATATGATTCATCACTGTTTTCGATAATTCATTCATTTACAAAATGGAAAATATTTAAGGAAAAAAACTTTTAAAAAAAACTGAAACTGGCAGCTACAAGGCTGTAAGTACTTTACTGTAAATTACAACTCCAATAACGAAATATATTTCATGTATGTGATTTATTTATTTAATTTATAATGTGTTTCGACGCAATGTACTTAAAAATTATTTACAACGAAATAATAATAAAGAAAAATTCCATGACCTAATTTTACACCATACGCAGCCTATACACGATAGCAGAAGAAATAAAAATCGACTTCACTTTCGGATCCTTCCATTACTTCTAACACTATCTTCAGAGCCATAATTGTGGTCCTTAACATTTGATCTCAGACCAAATCTGATTCTTGCGTGCTCAGCTCAAGTTACAACGCAGCGGTCTCAAACACTAATTATGTTTGTAGAAAAGAAATTAGAAATACAAGGCTTTCAGTTTATTTCAAAAGGATAAAACCTCTGAAATTTTAATAAACTAAATGTTTATCGAAAATTAGTCACACAATGATTAATTTAGATTATGTTGGGTTATAAAAATAAATAAATAAATAATGGCAAATCATGTAAATAAATTAACATTGTCTACATTAGTAGGGTTTGAATAATTGAATTAGTATATTTTCACCTTTTTTCAATGATTAATTTTAGATTATTTGGGTTATAAAAAATGAATAAACATCCCATTGAAAGCGGAGTTTTCATTCAGCTGATGTGATGAAAGGGGGTTGAAAACAACTTGTAATTAAATGTTACCAATACAGCTTAAGAAATTATTTGATAAATGCATGAGCAATATTTGAATAATCGGTACAAAACAACGTTTTTAACGGCTTTTAAGAAAACTAGAAACGTTAATTTATTTTTGAAATGTTGTACCGCTCATGCTATCGCATGTATAAAATATTTAAGAGGATGAAAATTATAGAGAAGTTCACGACCTTTAAGAATGGAATGAAAAAGAATTTTTATAGGAACAACGGCTACAGAGATATTCTTAATAAACCAAAAAGAGTAAAAAAAAATTCAAGGTTTGGGCACAGAAAATTCTCTCGAAAGTTTTGCAGGAAAGCTCGGTTTCGAGGCAACATGGACATTTCTTCTGGACTAAATGCAGGGATTCCTATCAATATGTATCAACTAAACCATAAGTATGGTCATATTATATTCAATAAGTGTCACTGGCCTGTACCGCAAGGGAGGCGGACAAAAAACAGCCACCTGGTCGCAAACCGTCCAGGCATAATTGACAAGTTGACAAAAGGAGTCACTTCGCAGTGACACTGATGTAGTTATGTAAATGCCATAAGAAATCGAATAGTCCCTTTTGGAGAATCCTTCAGAAATAGAAGGATATTTCGATTTAAGAACCCGTAGGGAGTTAGCCAGCTTTTTTTAAGATAACAGCAGCTGGGTCCAGCTTCTCTTGGAAGAAATAATCAATTTTGAGAAGTCGACCACTCTGAAGTACAACACATGCATTCATAAAAACTATTGAAGGATCCCAGATGAGTTAAATTAGGTTGAAGAGATTTTTGGAAACAATCTCTGACGCCTAGAGCAGCTGCCACAGAAGGAGAAGCTTCAGCCTGAATCTACCAAGAAAACCACCTCCCTTGGTAGAAGTAATGGCCAATAATAACGACGTCGGAAATGGAAACTCCACCCCGACAATTTTATAGCTAATCATAAAAATCATCTATCCCCTACTAGTGGAAGAGGTGGGAGCAATCTAAAGAGAGGATATTAGCCCAGGACAAGAGGAAGACTCAGGACTCAACACTTCCTGATGTGATGGCGACGGGCTTAAGAGTTGGTGCTGGGATGTACCTTTGTCCTGAAGATAGACTAATCAAAGATGACCAGCAGGAGATCATCTCTAGAACGTCTAGGTGCTCTTCAATCATCAATTCCCTCAGATAAGTCTTAAATAATTTTAGCAATAGCCAGAGATATTTTGTTATAAACATTTAATGGTAAAATTAATCTAATCAATCTGAATCACTTCCTAATTAAGTAAATAAATGTATATGTATGTATAGGAGATAAGTTTTAATAAAATAAAAGATAGCTTTTAAAGCAAGTTGTTGCTCCTTATCCAAAGCCACTATAAAAAGTATCGGAGTTTATATTGACTAGTTAGTGAATAATGGTTAACACTAAGCAGGTTCTTGGAGAAGTGTCCAATTTTGAAGACTGAAAGGTATTTTATTTTTATATATATACATTAATTAAATTAATTTAGGGATGATCATCTTCAATTATGGCATCCCTTAACAAATATGCATAACAACAACACATTCAATATATTCGTTGCTCGCTGTAGAGTAAAAAAATAGCAGTATAAAATCTTTATCGGGAAATATTTATCGCTTCTTATAGGATTATCCGATATACATATTTATAATAATAATAAAGTTTTATTCTCAATTTTTTAAAATTACAAAAAGCTCTGTGTAATCATATTCCGGGTTTCACATCCTTTACATGATCAATAATTTTTAAAACAACAATTGGATTTTACATATTTACACTGTTTGTATAATAATAGTAGGAAAAATAGAAACTAAAAACCCACTTAGGAAACAGAAAAATAAATAAGAAGAATACATAATCAGAGTAAAATATAATAAATCCGACAAACAAACCATGTTAGGTTAGGAGTACGTGTTTGGTTCTTTTGGGATATACATATTTAATTATCATTAATTAAATAATAGATCTGTACCTTTAAAAAAAAAATTATACTAATTAAAATTAAAAGTCGTACCTTAGGATGAATCAAGAAAATTAAATGAAAGTATATGGGGATGAATCAAGGATACACAGTAAGGTTGAAATCATTGAAAAAAACTTCAGAAATTGAACTGATTAAACCCTATAAACATATAATTCATCCTTTCAAAATCATGAACACTCCTTGAGAATAGCTTATTACTAATGTCAAAAAGAAACTTAAAACTAAACTTATTTTAATGTGGTAATGACAAGAAAATTCGCCACTGCAGGTGCTAGAAGTCTCATATCTGCTGGAACTCAACTTGAAATTACACCAGACGAGGTGTAACGAGTCGGGAACTCTGGACCTTCAATACCCTTTTATTTTAACACTACACCTACCCATTCCCATATTTTCTGAATTATTAGTTATTTGAATTGTGAAAAAGGTCAATAATTCATAAAATATATTAAACAATTTCTACTATATTAGGAAGTTAATATATATATATATATATGTATATATATATATATATATATATATATATATATATATATATATATACATAATAAATTAATTAGTGAAAAGTACACTTCTCATAAATATATAACTTATATTTTTTAAAAACACATTTATAGCGACGTTTCGAAGTCCTTCTTCGTCTTCAAGTTATTTGTTTTCTTTAATTTACATTATTCTCTCCCCAATGTCCTGTCATCAGTATAATTTTACTTCGTCAAATCCTAGCTGGTTATAATATATAAAAAATATAAATTTTTAATTGGGGAGTAATTTTCCTTACTGTCTCTGTCACATATACTGCCGAAGTAAAATTAAGCTGATGGCAGGGCATTGGGGAAAGAATAATGTATTTAAAGAAAACAAATAACTTGAAGATGAAGAAGGACTTCGAGACGTCGTTATAAATGTGATTTAAAAAAATATAAGTTATATATTTATAGGAAGTGTACTTTTCACTAATTAATTTATTAATCATAAAAAATAGTTTTACCTACTTAATTAATTGTCTCATAGTCAAATAGAACTTTTAAAAATTGTGATGTGCCAGGATATAAATTAGGTTATGAACCAACAAATAAAATAGCCAATTTATACAGCAATATGAAATATAAAACACAAGATTTTCCTCGAAAATAATACTTATACACTGCATCGAAGGTCATTGCAGGGGGGGGGGGTGGAGGTGTGCATTTTTAATCCGTTTCATAATCTCTAGAGCACGATTTTTTTTTTACCACTACATTTGAGTAATTTGAATCAAATGAGCAAAAATTAGCAAAAATTCCATAGTAGTGGGAGTAAGTTCCAGTCAAAATTTCGACATGTTTAAATGCTTTTTCACAGTTTATATGAAATATAGTTGAAAGCCTTCTAGATACAAATGCGTTATAGCAATCAAACGTTTTTTTTTTCTTTTTGCCGAAGTATAACTCCTTTAAATCTTTTTGTAATAATGATTCATGGCTAGTAAAAATATTGATTTTATTTTTTATAATTACTCTCTAAATTGAAAATATTAAATTAAAAGAAGTAATCTCAAATTGAAAAAAGAGGCATGCCTTGTAGCAAATGTATTATTGAAGGGTTGAGTGGAGAAAATGAGACTCAGATTTAATTAATTAACAACCAGACTTAACTAACTGGCACAGTTCCTCTGCTCAATTACTCTTACCCACCTATCAATGAAACCGCTTGTTAAGGTTTGACATCTTCAGCGTGAATGGAATTGGCGTAATTTAACTTGAATGGTAAACATAGGATAAACTTGAAGTTGTACAAATGTTGGCTTCCTAGCATTTAATCAGGTAGCCAGATTAAAAGCCAGATGTCAAAATCTTTAATTAATTATTATTTAATTTATTTATTAGGTCTGTGAATTTTTTATCATTATTGCTTGATATCTTCTAATGAGACTAGGTGTTATATTTGACAATAAAACCTATATATCTCTAAAAAAAAAAATAGATACAACGATAAATTGTTATAAAGCTTACATTCAACGGGAAACACGAACTTATTAATTATTGCGTGGTTAAAAGTAAGATAATTTTGTAGGTTTCTCAAAGACAATTGAAAGTCTTTTTAAGGTTTATCATTCATCTGACAATGTAGGCAGAACAGGGCGGTTGTCCGACGCTCTTTGGCACCATGACGTTTTTGGCATCTATTGTCTATTCTTGTAGGACGCAGTACGATTAAGTTCTTTAAAGAAGTTTTAAATTGATTTCAGCCAGTAAAGTAATTTTTTCTCTGACCTATTTTAAACTACGAATCTGTTTCCAGTAATGAAAGTTTCTTTTATTTGTGAGTTGAAGAGGTCCATTCAGAATTCTATTAGGGATTTTTGGTAAATAATAATATCAAATAAATACAGGAATTGAATAGCGGAGTAGTTTATGTCGATTATGCTATTTAATAAATGATAAAATAATATGATGGGCAGGTAAATTTAATCAAATGAATGCGCCATAGTAAAAAAAAAACATAACTTATTTACATGTATCCTTAATAATATAAAAAATTGGGTTTAGTTTTAAAAATTCTATTCTAAATATTGAATATTATAGCTAAAAACTAATATGCAGCCTGTTATAATCTATATGTGTATATATACACAACAAAATTGATGTTATTAGTTTTTATTTTTAATACTAAAATGAAAATCTTTTTCCATAAAGACATTTTTTTTAATACTTTTATATAATGTAATGCAAATTTAAATTAAATGTCATCGACTATAAAGTTGCTTCATATTCTAGAATTCATATTTAGAAATAAGTATAAAAGTATATGGCTGACCTCCATAAAAATTTCAGCCATAATTGAACATCAGATGAGAATCAGGCTAGATAATATCATATCTGACTGCTCAACGATATTATTTCATCCAGCTATTTTAAGATCATGTATTACTATGAAAAATTATTATTTATTAGTCAATAATTTTTGTTTTTTTTACAATTATTGTAATAAATGTAAAATGAAACAAAATATGATTGATTATATGAGTACAAATGGCAAGAAATGTATCAGGATATTATGTGTTCAGTATGGTAGTTATGGTTTAACGAAACTGTAATTTTGATGCCTATACAATAATCTCTACAAGAAACTCCTTCAAATTGACATTACTAGACTTGATTTTAAATTCATAAAAAACAATTAAAACCCATTAAGATCGTAGCTGGAGGCAGTGGTCGTCACAAAGCGCTTGGTTTGTATCGGTATTGGTTCGATTCCCACATGTCTCAGTTAATATTTGTTTTTTAGCGATCCTGCGAAATGATTCTCTACAGTCCCCACCATGATTAGGACATTGCGGCAAAAAGGAACAAAATTCCCACTAATTCTCTCCAAATATACCAGTAACGCTAAGATTAGTTATAATGCCTTTTGTCTTCTTGACCCAAATTCGAATAAAATAAATTTATTAGGGTATTTTAATCATATTTATCGCAGTGAAGTAGCTATCTAATATTCTTGTCCGTAATAATGCCGTTTCATACAATGTAGTTCCTAATATAAGCATTGATTTTTAGACCTTGGGGATTCTAAGTATAGTACCTGCGTAAGTCAATGTGTTTAGAACCTTACATAGAAATCTTCTTGTTACACATGGAGGCTAAATTCTTGAGCCTTCAGATTATATAAAAAAACTAGTTTAAATAGATTTTGGGAAAAAAAATCAATTAATTTACGAATGTATTAAATTATTTATTTAGTTTTAGTGTTAGCACATTAATTTATACATATCGTCGTTGTCGCCGAAATACCTCCTGTGTGATACAAAATCGGTTACTAGATTTGGATTTTATTAGAAACAAGATTTTATCTCCTATGCGCTGGTTAGAAGCACTCGTGTGTTGAAAAATCGTAACATGATTTAAATTTATCAGCAAGTATCCACCGATAGTTTATCGCATGCGCAAAAGTAACCGCTAGAAATAACCCATATCAGAAACTTGTTTTGATTCTTTTAATTACTTATTTCTTCCACTTCATCTATGCTGCGAAAAGTTCTTATCTTTATCAGAACTTCATAATAGTGTGGGTCAATCTAACATAGTAAAATCATCGACATGCATGCAAGCCATGAAATTGTTCACTTGTTCACTCTGCTGTGTATTGAGAATACAGGGATTGAAGGAAATAATTCAGATTAAATAATAGTAATGAAATAAGGAATAAATTAAAGAGATGCCACATGATTTAGCAATATTAATATTAATCGGTTTCTTTTTCGGACAAAGAAATACGTACAAGGCCGGGCGGGATACCTGGAGGGCCGGGGAGCAGGTCCAGATTGCCGACAGGCCGATCAAGGAGTCATAAAGATAAGCAAAAGTGAAAGCACCATAAAACCAAGAGATAGGCCGGGTATAGTAAAACTTGCCGGCACGGTAAGGAATAATAGAGAAAAAAAGTACAAACATTTCGAAAGCCCCTTCAAAAATACCTATAGCATCAACCAATCAGAAGGCCCAAAAAGAGAGTAGGGACAAAATGTATCTTTCAAGAAGGAGAAGGAGAAAAAGAGAGGAGAGGCAGAAGCCGGGGAGTTCTTGCTGGAAGGTAGAAGAGTAAGGTTCTAAGAGTAGAAGCAGAGGGTCCAGCTGAGCAGCCTATCCGAGACGGAGTCCGTGAGTATGGTAGCTAAGTAGAAGACCGCTGTGAGGGGAGAAGACCAGACCGTCGAGCGACGAAGCGGCCAATATCCGGGCCGGTGAAGGCCACACTAAGATAAGTGATGATGGACCTAATGAGTCTACTCAGATTTGCAAAGACTACTGGCCTGTTTTAAACGGTTTAGGCCAGCGCACAATAGGTCTTAATAGGCCGCGGTGCATATATGCTGGGATAAAAAAAAAAAAAAGAAAAAGATAAGTGATAGTCCTTACATTCAAATGTGTACATTACTGTCTAATATTATGTGGCACCAGAGTAAGATTTTAAAGTAATTTCTCCCAGTATTCTCAAATACATATGTTAAAATCCATAAGTTTTTATAATGAAGTTGTGAATTATTAGCCAGCAGTTTAATTAATAACGTAACTTAAATAAAGTAAGATCTTATGTCAAATTCTATTATTCTATTTACCCTGCATGCCATCATATACTTTAATTAAGTGAGAGTTAATTAGTACAGATAAGAGATTTATGTTAAAACAATTAATGGCTAAGTCTAGGCTGAATCATTCCATGGTTAACTTTTTATTGTAATAGTTTGTTATTTTAATTTTGAGGAATACAGATAAATGTTCGCAAAGAGATTGTTCTTTAGTAACCATGCCCATATTTAATTTGAATATATTTCATTAAGATATCAATCCTTACCAGCTCATTATGATGAATTCCTCCAGTATTTTACCCATAAGTTTTACAAATTAATACCATTGCAGTCTCCAAAACATGGCTAAAGCCCTACATTCCTTCCTCTTCTGTTTCCCTACCTAATTATTCCTTTATCCGCCATGACCGGATGGGCCGGACTGCTGGAGATGTCGGTATTTATGTTCATAACAGCCTGAAATTCCGACCCCTAGATTTATCATCCCCATCCGATCATTCTCATATTGAATTCCTTGTTGCTGAAATTTCCGCTAATGTACATCCTCTCCTATATGCTGTGGTGTATCGCCCTCCTTTGGTTCCTTTCGACTCATCCTTTGAATCAATTATCTACAAAATATGTTCCTTTCTACAACAATATAATAATTTCCGGTGATTTCAATACCAATCTCCTTTATGATTCCAACGACAGACTCTACCTCGAAAATCTATTCTTCTCCCTTCATCTCTTCATCGTCCCATTTTCTCCTACTCATCACACTTGCTGGTCCGATACCTGGTTAGATCTGCATTTCATTGATTCAGCACGTAGTCTCCTTTCCTCTTCTCAACTACCTGTCCTGTTCCTGTCCTCTCATGACGTAATTCAAATATCCTACGATATCCAAACTCCAGCGATCCTCCCTAAAACCATAACATTCCGTAACCTAGACACTCTCATACATGAAAACATTTGACCTGACCTTGAAATCTTCCAGTGGAATGAAATCTATTCCTGTTCTTCCTTTGATTTCATGGTTGACATTCTCACCTTTAATCTCATCCATATCTTGTATTATCTTTTTGTTCCCATTTCACAATTATATTTAAAAAAAGCCGTCAACAACGCAGCAATCCTGAAAGATGGCAGTACTTCTCAATGTCAATTACAAAAGCTTAAAATGCTAATTAGTTTAAATTCATACACACGAGAAAAGGTGAAATTTTCATAATTACAAACAAATTTAGGAAGCTTTGAAACTTGAACTGAGTTGCTATGTTTCTGGCAAACTGCTTATAAGGCACTTGGGGGTTTCAGAAACCGCATTTACTTAATTTACTGGTCCCAAGAAGCTGCCTTCAGGAGCACCGGCCTCAACTGGATAATAGTTAGATAATTCTGTTCCATAGCGGACTCGGAAGGAGCGGTTAGAGAGGTAGGATCGCATGACTAGGTTCTTTAATGGGTAGAATTCTTTTCGAAGATTTTTGAAAGGATTGGGAGTAGACCAATTGGTCTATAAGATGTCGTGCTGTTGGGAGGTTTTAGAAAAAGGATGATATTGGAATGTTTCCATAAGAAAGGAAAGTGGGTAGTACGTAGGATGTAATTGTAGGAACATGACTACTTTAGGTGGAAGTTGTCGATGGATCTGAAAGGTAAGAAGGTCGTATCCAGGGGATTTTCGGGAAGTAAGTTTTTGTTGGAGATATTTGACCTCAGAGGGATTAACAGCTTTAGGAGGTAAGGAGAGTGGGATTGATGAGATAAGGAGATCTTCAACTGATGTGGTGTGGGTGGGATGGGAGTCTGGATGAGGAGTGAATGTATTGGAAAGGTGTTCGGCGAATTCCTCGGCTTTATCTTCATCAGACGTTGCCAGGAGCCTCTTAACTTAAGCAATTGGGATTTTATTATTCATACTATGTTGTACTATGTTCGGAAATTTTTGATTTTGCCCCCAGTTACTGGTCGCAATTACTGAACACAATGAAAAAAAAAATTGTTTTTTAATTTTATTGCGAAACTAACTGCAAGTTAATGTGGAATGTTTTCTGAAATTATATTAAAGCAAGCCTCAGAACAACTGTCCTGTTACGTGAAATTATTTATCCTCTAAAATAGTCTTAAATCAAATTAAAACTACTTCAACTTATTTTTCTCACGTGGCCCTTAGGAGACTACATAGGCATTTGTTTGCATTACCTATATGGTTAATCCGGCACTGCTTGTAGGAATTTAAAAGCTCTCCAAATGATTTTAACTTGATATTAATAAATCCACTTCCTCTTATTCCCATTTATGTCTTAACTTTTGTACCTTTAAATTTAATTTTAAAACAGAACTATAAATAATTTTGTATGTTTCCTTTTTTAAGTATCTGCATGTGTGTAGCTATTTATTATTATAGATTTTAATTGTTATTTATAGCTTGTGATTTATTTTTGAATGTTTCTTGTCTTGCTTAATTGTAAGTGTAATGATAATTATATAAGTAGAGATAGACTCTATTTGTATAAGGTTATTCCGTGGAAACAGACATAAAAAAAAAAGTATGTTTGAAAAAAAAAATAATAATAAATTCACTTATTGCACGCCGGTTTCCGGACAAACTTACACGTAAAACAATGTCACCACAGAGCCTATTAAGTTCAGCGATTCCATTTATAGTATGATAACAAGGCGATGTTGTTCGTAAAATATTCAGAGGGACTACGCTCAACGGCAAATGTATGTTTCCTGAGAGCCGGGGAAGGGAACTGGAAAAAGCACCTAGGAGAGGGCTATTCATATCCCACTGGATCGATTTTAATGATAAATAGTGGGCCGTTCGTCGCCCTAGGGGTTACGATAGCTTCCATATTATATTGATGTTTATTTTTATCAGGAGTAGCACTTCGGAAACCCTTTTGGATGCGCTCCATTCTTCGTGTGGAACAGAAGATCATAGGGTTCCAAGTACATATATTCATATTTCATAAGGGTGATTGGTTAACTGATAGCTTCAAATACTTTTCCTCCGTCAAAGAACCCGGCGGAAAAGATTTCAGGTGGATCTTCTTTCGTATTTAAGAGATATATTTCTTGTGTTTATTTTCTGTTTTTTCAAGACATATTTTTTAAAAATAATCGTGCAATTTATTTTAAAATAAATTATTTTAAAATGCCTTAACTTAGCCAATTCGTGCCCACTATTTTTTTGTCAGGAATTTTTTAATCTTGTAATCTTGTAAGTCAAAATAACTTATTTATTAATGGTAAAAATGATTTTAAAAATCTTTAAATAGTGTAGCATACAAATTTTTTATGTGTCGTTATCGACCCACTGGGCATACCGAAGCCTAGAGGCTCTTGTTTAATTATTTTTTTTAAAGAAAAGAAATAACAAACTATTTTTATAATGAAGAAAGCAATATAATAAAATACATTATTTATTTGAAAGTTAAACGCATATATTTGAAAGTTAAAAACATATATTTATTTAAAAGATAAACAAACTACCGACGACAGGTAATATTGCTTCAGCTCTTTGGTCCCGGAAAATGGCTCAGAGAGGCGGTTCCAAATCTTCACTCAGTACAAATCGCTTCCTTACAAGTGTTGAATTGCTTGCATAACGGACTCATTAATACTAGCTCTTCTCAATGCTGGCCATATTCTTTCCCTAGAGACACTATCATATGCCTGCACCATATCAATGAAGGCTAAATGGGCTAAATGGAGCTCCCTATACTTTACGCTGCATTTCTCAACGAGTTGTCGAAGTCGAAAAATATTGTCCACATGGAGGATCTTCCCATGTACAAAATAATAAATTAAATTAATGCCAGCACCTGAATTCGAACTCACAGCATTTGGGTTTGTAAGTAGGTGTACTTTGCAAGCGCTTTAACGTGCTCTAAATACTTAGAGAAAGAATGGCGGTCATGAGTATTTTTATGACTAGCCCAATAAAATACTTATGCAAAGTGGAAATAGAAAATAAAATGACCCCATTTGTGAATTTAACAAACATAAAGTGCATTTAAAAAGGAAAACTTAAATCAACTTTGAATATTTATAATTTTTTTTTCTTTAACTGAAGCCATGAGAATCATCCATATTTTTGAATAAGTATCCGAATTGACCAACTTGGGATCTCAGGTAACCTATGATAATAGGATATGGTCAGAAATTAAAGGTAGATTAATTACAGCAAATAAATTACTATGGAATGAGAAATCTCATTTACAGTAATTTACGGCGAACAAAAATATATTTGTAAACAACTTTTATCCGCCTTGTGTTTATATAGGATTCAGAAACCATGTCTACTTCAAATTCGGAGGACAAGAAAGTCCAGATTTTTGGAAGGGAAGTTCTCCGACGAATCTACGCCCCTACTAATAATAGTGCAGAAAGGCTGGCGACGAAGAACGAATAATGAAATATATGAATATGAAATGTGACAAAAAATCAGGTATTTTATTTTGTTGTTATTAGAAACAATATTTTAGCTCCTATATGCTGATGAAAGGTAATAATGTGTTAAAAAATCGTATAACATTATTTAAATTGATCGATAAGAATCCACCTATTAGTTAGTGTTTATCGCATTCGCAACAGTTACCGCTTGAAATTACCCATGAGAAACATCCAAGACAGTCTTTGCGTAGGTGGTTTCACTTTTATTTACCACCCATGTCGGAATATTTATACATAAAATTATATTTTATAACATTGCTCATTAATCAGTTTTTCATTTGTCTTTTAAAATCACTTGTTTGACACATAGAAGGTTTCAGGTCAGCAATGACGGAATGGCCTATTCAGCGATATAGATATCACTACAACCTCGCTGGGCAGGTTATGTCGTCAGAATATATATACATGCAATTACAAGAGTGTTAATGACAGAACCCTTAAGGATGTCGAGCGGTCGGCAGACAAAGAAAAATATGGTCGGATTGCGTTTTGAGTGATGTAAGGAAAATTGGCGAATACGACAGGTTGACGACAGCCAGCTATAGAAGCGCATGGCGATTGATGTTTGAGGAAGACTATCTGTCTACTTTTATATAAATCTAATAGAAATAATTACACTTATTTACAAATTTGCGATTGTCCGGTAAAAATCTTTCGACTGGTAACCGAGTCCGACAAGCCCTGTTCGCGAAATCGGCCTCAATTACATTAGAGGCACAGGACGGTCCACAATCTGGTTAAATTTAATTAAGCTTCGTAGTAGTATCTTGAATATGAATTATCACAGCGAGTCACTCATGCTCTGATCAAAGGAACCAGTTCACGGAATGTGATATCAGACATTTCATTAACAATAACGATAACTCCCTTAAATGAGTTTATGTGTGAGTAAACGAACTCGGTGAAATAAAGGTGAAAATTTAGTGGCAATCATTAGTGGTTGGGATTTTTCTGTTGAGCGGTCATAAAAGACTGATATAAATCCATACAAATGATAAACCTCAATTTTTGAGACACGGTTAACAAATAAGCTAATTACTAACTCATTCTATTGAGTCGCGTGTAAAGTAAACAGCTCATCACAATGAGGGATTGTTACCTCATCCCTGAAACAGTGCCATCGCAAGAAGTACTGAGACCCGGGACGGAATTATGGATGAGGTCTCATCTCATTTGAAGGGGAGGGGTTTAAACTGAACGACAATTTTTGCATTCATCAAATTTTATAAATGTATTACTTATATTTTTAATTTATAGGGAGGTCTTCAGGAATTTCTATATTCATTAGTGACCAGGACTTCCTTTAACTAGATTATTTATCATTCACTTACACATCATGTCAATTTTGACGTTTCGAGGTCTTATCCCTTCATCAGAACATCAATTTCTCTTTACTCCTATTTGTCGTACATTTCAATCTTACAATATCTTAATTAATTAATAAATACAATTATAGTGTTCAATATACATTTTTATAGGAGTGTCTACATCAAAATTGAAATGACTGTGAGTAATAAAGTGTGAGTAATAAATAAATCAATTAAAGGAAGTCTTTTTCACTAATAAATATAGTAAATTTATTACTTTTCAGGCAAATGAAATTACAATAAACCATCAATGAAAAATGTATAATAAACCACAATTAACAAATTATAAATATTGAACGTTTTTTATAAAATATATAATTTGTACATCAATTAAACTGATCACTTTTCAAGTAACCACAATTTAATTAACAATCAAAATAAAATATATAAACAAACCACAATGAAAAAGTTTAAGCCATTATATTTTTTGCATCGGGGGCCACTTCATCCTCGGGCCAGTCGGAAATTTGGACACTTGGCTCCTAAGTTCCAACGCCCCTACCCTGAAAAGAGCAGGTTTGCCGGTCTGTAATATAGTATACTAATAGCCGAGGCAACTGATTCTTCAACCCATTCTCTTATTTTGAATATAGAGCAACAGGGTTTTTGGAAATGGGGACCCGATCGCAAAATAAGATGAACATTATAAATGCTTAAAGTCAACCGAAATCGACTCTTAAATTACTAACAGTAGACCAAAGGAATAGCCAGTAAGATTTAGGGAACAGATCAGTCATCAGTCTCACAATCAGATACTTAATGATAATAAAAGAAAATATAATATCTTATAGCTAGTGGAATTTCATTCAGAAAGACCTAATTGCAAGGAAATAGTCAATTTCGTTCGACATATTTTGAGTGAAGGAATCGAATGCAAGTTAATAAGTTAAGCTAATAAGCAAAAAAAATGTTCAGAAGAGTGTTGCATTACGTTGCAAACGTAAAATGAAACTATTCAGTTTTTGTTTTTTTTCAAAAACAATTTTTTTTTTCCTTTTGCGAAACTGTTATTTTACTTTTATTTCCATAATGAAAGGAAAACAATAAAGTTACAGCTTTTTAAATTCATTCACCAGAAAATACATTAACTTTTTCATACTTTTCTCAACTGTTTACTGCGGCAGTGTTTTCATTTTCCCCGTACTTATTATTCCCTTTTTACATTTCAGTAAAACTTTTCAAACTTTTAATTATTATTGAACACTTTCTCCCAATTGATGTCAATGTATTAAAAACGTCGGATCTTGTGTTTTCTGAGACGCCTTTTTAAAAGAAAAAAAAACTATTCCGCATGAACAAAACTTTCGGTTCATTAATGGCGAGTTATGAATATTAAGATAAAACACTTTACTCGCTGTTTTTCATTGATTGTTTTTAATTTAAAGAGAAATTTACAGTGTACTATGTGTGTGTGCATCATCAGGCCACGTCCCTATTTAGTCACGTGACTGTTAGGCCCCGCCTACTATTATTTTTAGCCATCGCTAACCTGCCATTCACAGTGATCTATCCCTCTCTTACCCATTCCCATCCTGATCCGCCATTTTATTTTTCTGCAGCTAGCGAGATTTAAGGCGTTATATTTACTGGTTTTTGAGAGCCTTAAGGCTTTGTAGTGGCTTAGCCTGCCCGGCCGTCATTTTAGTTTTTTCTCCAAATGGTGAGATTTAAGACTGTGTAGTGGCGGAATTTTCCTGGCCGCCATTATGTTTTTAACATTCGCCGATCCAATTATATCCTACAATTTTATCAGGGTGACGTCACGACTTTGAACCTAAAATCCTCTATGTATTTTCAATCATTAATTGTAGAGTAAACAATAATTTTTTTTGATCCTCTATGCTGTATACAAAGAACTTTGAACCATTTATCCTCTATATTTTAAACATTCTTTTAATTCTCTATATTGTAAACAACGGAATCTGAGCTATAACTCCTTAAAACGTAAACAATGATAGAGGACTTTTTAATCCTTTCATGATATCCTCAGGTATATCATGTTTATAACACAACAAAGATATAAGCAAATAAAACACAACTTTAAATAACAAAAATATTTATTCTATCAAAATGTTAGATACAAGAAATAAAATCCAACTTTAGAAAACAAAAATATTTATTCTATCAAAATGTTAGATACAAGAAATAAAATCCAACTTTAGAAAACAAAAAGATTTATTCTATCCAAATGTAAGTTACAAGAAATAAAATATATATTGTATTATACTTCTTTAATTTTTCAAAAAACATTTTCCTCTGAAATAATAAAAAATCAGTAAGTTTACAGCTTAAGAAAACACCAATCGGCTTTTTTACTTAAGAATGCTAATCTGGTGCATCAAGGAAAGATATTTTTTCACTATTATTGCTATTGGTGGACTAGAGTACTGTTTTCATGTTCAAATTTTCCGAAATACGTACTTTTACTTGTAAAGGCAGCGAAAGCTGCTATTGTTTTCATAGGTCAAGTCCTAATTTCACTCTCCCCCCCCCCCCTCTCAAGGTTTTGCAAGTTGTCTGAAGACATCTGATGTGAAAAATAGTTTGGTTATAATAATAATAATAAATTCTTTATTTATTCCGGGGCATATCCTTTTATAATAATATTACATGTAAAATCAGTAGACCTTTAGAGCCTTGATATTGAATAAATAATAGTATAAATAAACAAATACGAAAAAAAAATGAAATTATAATAAACAATAATGACATAACTTTTAATAAATTAAAAAATAAAGCAAAAAAAGAAAAGAAAAATACAGTGAAAGAGAATGAATTTATATTAATAATAAAAGTAAAAATAATGCATTAATACATAAATGGGTGCAAATTTCAGTTAAAAATAATTCATTTGCTTCGGGAAAAATTTGCCTTAAATTGACTTCAAATAAATAGTAAATTGTGAATTTAGGGCCAATATTTATAAATCCTAACATTTAGGTAATTATTGTTCAGAGAGGAAAAATTCATTAGTTCTGGCCAATAATGATACAAAGTTTGTCGGGATCGAACAAAATTGCTTGAATCAAGTTTTTGGGAATTTTAAACTTTTGTTTAATATTTCAAATTTTCAATTTGGATCAGGGAGACGATATTTTCGAACCTTCCCTTATATAACCATTGAGAAGGTTACATACCATGGAGTGGGTACCTGACCCTTCATTGGATTGGTTAATGTTGTGTAACCAGTGGGAAGGTTACATACTATTGAGTAGGTATCTGACTCTACTTTGGATTGGTTAAGGTTATAAAACTATTGGGAAAGTTGCATACTAAAAAATGGGTATCTGACCCTTCATTGGATTGTTGAAGAATATATAACCATTGGAAAGGCAATAAACTAAAAAGTGGGTATCTAGCCCTTCATTCAAAATAGTATAATCAGTTCAAGTCTGAAGTCTCTCAAGTTGCAGCGAAAAAATGGTGGTGTAAGAAATACAAAACAGAGGTTGGGCACACTCGGCCTCAATAAAGAGTGTACCTGGATCCTCAATAAAACCGCAAGTCCCTCAAGCAGTAGAAACTCAAAAGAGCGGTGTAAGTAAACACAAAATGGTGTTCGGGCACACTCAGCCACTATAAGGAGGTACCTGACCCTCAACAAGTCTCTCAAGTTGTAGAGAAAATGAAATGGTGACCGGTCAAATACAGCCTGTACATAACCTCACGTGTCTCAAGCAACTGTATATGTAAAGCATTATGGCAAAGGGGTAAAGCCTCAGGTTGGAAATGGGTAAGGAAGGGGTGGAGAACCATGGTCGGCTGACTAGTGAAGGAGCGGAACCTAATGGTCACGTCACTAAAAAAGGGAGTATGACATGATAGTTAAAGGTAGATCGAGGTAAAATTACGTGACTAAAGAGTTGCGTGGCCCAATGGTTAAGGTTAGGTCGAGATTTAAATTTAAACAATATGATTATTGGATATTTTGTGTCCCAGCTTCCTCATTCTTCCGTTACTCCCTGTCTAACGGCATATATATATATATAGGAAGAATATTATTTAATTGTAAAATTATACATAAGTATACTGGAATATCTATGTACAAATACCCAATACCGGAAAAATTTTCCCAAACATCGTGAAGCTCATGTACTAGTTTGAAAACTGAGAATTCTGAATTAGCAAGCTAAAAATGAGGGATACCAATAAGAGTCAATCAAGTCCTAAAAATTTTAATTAATCCACTTATAATTGTAATTAATGTAAAATTGTAATAATCCACAAGCGGTCAAGAAAATAATGCAGCTTGGCCTAAATCAGTTATTAAGAGAAGTATTGTAACCGAAAATCAGACCGAATAATCAATAATCAAATTGTGTTTTTAGTGTTTTATGTTTTTATAACTATGCTACTTATTGTTTAAGGGCTTTTGATACCAATAGCTTACAAATCCATAAATCCACAATAAAATACATTTTCTTGAGGGTAATCAAAACATTGAGAATTCCATATTTGGTTTTATAATTTAATCATGATTATAATTAATTTATCCAAACCATAAATATATAGGACAAAAGAGGGCTTCCATAATTTTACTAGAAATACAAAATTTAACATACTTTTACATTATTAAAAAGACAAAATGCTATTTACAGATATACTAGCATTGACCTTTTTTAAACCCTAAACAGTAACCTCGATTAAACCTTGAGCGTTGGCCTTAATATAATTACTATATTTTAAATTAGAATTGACGCTTCATGATTATTTTTCTTTAGGTATCAGCCATAGTCGGCATAAAAACATAATTTCTGTTAGTATTTGATAGTATTAGATACAATTCATCCTTGATTCTTACTTCTAATTAAAAAAACAAATAATTTTTAAGGGCATTGTTATACTTACGTTTCTTAGAGACATTAGAATCAAGCGAGATAAAATCATTTATCTAGTTAATTCATACATATTAGGTAGCATTTGATTAATATCGAAGATGGTGTACGGCAGTCATGGCCCAATCAAGCCCCTCCACTTTGATTTTTTGTCAGACGACGATGATGATGATGATGATGAAGGAATGGACGAGATAGATATATGGTGGCTCGGCCTTCCAAGCGAAACCGATAGCGATTCATCCCACGAGATGTACGTCTCGTCGGATGATGATTTCAACGAATAATGTAATTTTAACAACCATTATAATATTACTTAATATGCCATTAGTTCAACCCAGAAACGTAAAGTGAAAAAAATTGTCTCACCCTAAAGTATATCTTGCATACCAAGTTAGGCAGTTGTAGCTAACATTTAATGTATATAAAAAATTATATGATATAGAAAATCGGCTATTTCTGTCTTTATGAAATTTATTATGTGTATAAGCGTGTGAAATATGGAATTTTATTAAAATCGTGTGTCTGTAAAATACTAAAGAACAAAGTATTTATTGATTACTGAAAGTAAATAAATAATTCAGCCGCCAAAATCTAACTAATACGCCGTCATGACTAAATTTTGGCCTAGTGATATCATGAATGGATACTGAGAGCTAATGGTACCTCATAATGCTCCACTCATACAACTAAAACGGCGCTCCGTCCGCGGCTTTTCCCCGAAACTACTTAACCGATATTCTTGAGATTTGGCTCCAAAATCACAGGGACCGGGGGGGGGGGGGCCTTTAGTGTATTTATTTCCTAAATACCCCCAAAAAATTCCCAAAGTCAAGACGACGATTCATCATATGGGGGTTCATACATAGACTCTTCAGATGAAGGGGAAGAAGATTAAAGTAATTTTAAGAATATTTTAATTTTAGCTTATACGAGACAGATAGGCAATTCAAGAGCCAGGAAGAAAAAAAAGATATTTGCAGCGCTGAAGAAGGAGTGTAAAATAAGAAGAAACCTAAGGACGACTGATCGGCTAAAATTTAGTCATGTCTAAAAATAGGACTAATTTGGCAATCTCGAATAACTTTACAACCAAACGGGAGGCAAATAATTCAATGAATTTATTAATTGTACCGAAAGACTTAAATTAATTTTAATTGAATGACTAAAATATTTATTATTGGGACTGGATTTCCATCCCTTCTTTCTTTTTTTTTCTTTTTTTTTTTGGTGGGGGAAGAGTGGGTGGGAGGGGTCACCTTTGAACAACCTAGCTATGCTTTATACAACTTGCAACACATCTTTTTAATTGATCGTCTGAAAATTCCATCGGAAATTCACACCTTTATCTCCATTTTTATTTTTTATTTTTTTAGGGGGAGGGAAGTTGGAGCTAATTTGGTAGCACACGGTGAAACTTAGTACGTATGTTTTTCATTGGCCAAAAAAAATACCGAAGGATTTTACCGGATAGATTTGGCTCCATGGTATGCTTTTGGCCGACTGATAGTTCTGTAGGGCACATTTACATATTTATTTATTTTTTGCGTAGCTAAAAGGGGAGAGGGTCAGTTGATAAGCACTTTTAAACCTATTTTGAAGAAGCATGGTACCTTCATTATGAACAAACGTTAGCTTCTCATTAATCATGAGCATGTTCGTTATTTGAAAATCGTTTAGAGGTATTGTAGCCCCCTCATTATATTAATTTTTTTTGGAGGAAGGACTTATTACTTTTGAACCTATTTATAATGAAACAAGACACACATGTCTCTTGTCCCTACTGTAGGGTTAAATCAGTTTCCACCCTCCCTTCTAACTATGGGATGGGGGGAGGGGAGAGGATGGATCAACTACATCTCTTAAAGACTCGGCCGTTTAGTATGAAACTTGGTACAACTGATTATT
The DNA here is from genome assembly GCA_948150685.1 of Rhaphigaster nebulosa. Taxonomy (NCBI): domain Eukaryota; kingdom Metazoa; phylum Arthropoda; class Insecta; order Hemiptera; family Pentatomidae; genus Rhaphigaster; species Rhaphigaster nebulosa. The sequence continues at coordinate 111,268,447 of OX411307.1, forward strand.
ATTGGCTAATTTGAAATAACAGGAAGGGGTTGTCAGATATGGTGGGTGTACAATTTAAGATGTGTTTGAATTTATGAAATTTCAAAGAGGAAATAGAATCGGAGGACCAGGTACGTGAGGTTCTTAAAATTATAAGATACGAGGAAATGGCATAAAATTGAAATTATAAGAGAACTGCAAATTGCCCTAGGTTATCTGATGTGTTGGCGCAAGACGTTGTAATCGATTGACAATTCTAAAGGAGTTATTGAGCCATTTCTTAAAAAAGTTTTTTTGGTGTTGGGGGTTTATCAGGTCTTTGGAATACGGCAGATTATTTTGATAAAAAATCGTGCTCACATTTTTAATTTCGTTATAATGCACTTAAGTTAGCTTCTAATCAGCCATCAATATGTACGTTATTTCTATCATGAGAATTCTTAAGGAGTAATTTAGTCCCTTTTTTGGTGTTTGTGACTTGTTTTCTGATGGGAGGGGGTGAGAGAGGAGGTTAATCAGTAGCTAGTTATTTGACTGATATACCTATATTTGATAGTGAACGCATACAAGTAGTTTAAGATTAAATCAGCCACCATTCTCGTCTTTAAGGACGGGAGAGGGTTTTTTTATTTCTTCTTCTTCTTCTTTTCCTGATGCCTCTCAGCGTGGAGGTGCATCCAGCCGTCGCAACCAGGTATCTCGGTCTCTCGCGATCGCCTTCATCTCTCCTATCGACTTCCCTCGCGATCGTCCTAGCCTAGATATGTGGTCTTCGTAGGACAGTCGAGGTCTACCCTTAGGCCTTTTACCTGTTGGTCGGGCTTCATAGAAGCTTCTGGGTTCTCTACGAGTATATTCTCCCATTATGCAGACCTGACCATACCACTTAAGCTGTATTTTCTCGAGTATTTGCTCCAGTGGCTCGACGTCTCTTCTCTAATTCTGTCATTTCGTATGCAGTCTCGTCTTGTTTTTCCTGCCACTCTTCGGGGATACCTCATTTCAGCAGTGGTTATTCTATTTTTATGTCTGTCTAGTGCTATCCAACTTTCACTGCCGTAGAGCAAAGTTGGAAGGTACACTGCTTTATATATCCGTAATTTAACATCCCTTCCAACTTCCCTCTTACCCACGATGGAGTTGCATATTTGGAAGTAAATATTGCTAGCTTTCCTAATACTGTTGCTGAGCTCATCATTGACTTTCCCATTCCTGTCTAATACAACACCCAGGTATATGCAGTCATCAATTTGTTCAAGTGACTGGCCATTACATATTATATTGATTGCCTGAGGCTCCCTTCCCAAATGTATAACATTACTTTTATTTGTATTAATGGAAAGGCCTTTTCTTCCTAATTCCTCTTGCCATGACAGCTTGCTGTGGTTTCTGCTGTGTGTCAGCCGCTAGGACTATGTCATCCGCGTACAATAGAGCTTGGACTTGAACATGTCTTAGATTCCATAATCCCACTATGCTTCTGGCCGTTCTCCTTTTGCAGATTTTATGTATTTCGTCCATGAAATTTACGAACAGCAATGGACTTAAGCAATCTCCCTGCTTTACTCCTTGTTCCATAGCAAAAGGTCTGGATTCCACCCCATTTATTCTAACAATACCTTTAGGATTTTGATACAATGATTTGTACTTTTTTATTATTAACTACCATTTATTTATTATTACTCCCACTATTCAATTAATATAATAATTTTAGTGGATAAAAACGTGTACAAAATATGCTTCGTGCGCTTTCTTCGCTAGGTATGTTTTTTTCTAATTAAATAAAAAAGAAAGCTTATTCTTTAAACTAGACAAGATGACAACTCTGAACAATTGAAAAACAAAATAATTAATTCAAATTTCTGATATTTTATATATAGGGGGGACTGAGATTATTTGACATGAGGGGCTAGTTGGAAAACGGCTTTTATTCAGTCCACCGTAGGACTAGGTCGCTATCACCTTGCTAGTAGGAGGTTGTGTAAAGGTGCACCTTTAAAGGGGTGCGACACAAAGGAACACACAACGACAAAGCGACACAAAGGAAAAATCGCTGTTTCATATTTTTTTTTGTTGACTGGTTAGTAAATTTTTCAATCGTAAATATTTCTGTACTGGTGAACCTCTAAATCGAATTAAGGTGCTGCTGATGGTGGTTTTCGAAAGAGTGGTTAGCTGTGGTAGTACGCATGTATCATTATATTTTTCTTCTGACGCTCCGGATTAAGTGGTAACCTTATTGTTTTGGAAATCCCTGTGGGGCTAGTTGGCATAGCTACGACAAACTCGCCTCACATCTATGCCAACTAGCCCCTCCATTACTATTCATTAAAAAAGAAACAATTACTATATGAAATGAATAATTGCAGCTTACAAAAATGTTTCTGAGAGAATAAGTTATTATTCTGGTTACACTTATTGTTTTTAGCTATGAGGAAGTACCAGAAAAAAAAGTCCGAGCAAATCAGCCAATTGTGAGGGTGACCGTGGGCGTTCACGCCCATTATATATGTTGTACATATTTTGATAAAATAAAAAGATTGAAAACTTAAATCTATGCCAACTAGCCCCTGTCTCCCCTATCGTATATCAAACTTTAAATATATCTGATTTAGATGTATCTAAATCTTTATGATAGAGTACCGAAAAGATAAAATTTTATAGAAAGCCAATATTGTCATTTTAATTTACTTCTATAGTTTATTATTTCATTTATTAAAAAAAAAAAAAAAAAAATTGAAGTGCCATGAATTTTCTTTTAAAATTTCAGTGTGCCGCCAGACAAAATGTTTGAGAATCACAGCCCTAAAGCAAACAAAATATGAGCTATGTGTGTAAAAATATCAGTGTATAACATACCATATTTTATTGGATAAAACAATAATTATAAATATTAATAAATTGGTAAAATTAATACGAAAATATCTTTTTTGAACGTGGAATATGATTGAGTATCTATATAATTTAGTAAACAATATTCAGATAAATGGAATAAATTTATTGAAATAATAGGAAATATTTTTTTTTTTTTTTTATAATTTACATTATGTACCTATTTGTTTAGGTACTATGTAAGAACCTTTCTTGTTAAATAACGACATTTAAAAAAATATATAATTATAAAAATATAAAACCTAGACAACATAATTAACAAAAAATAATTTGCACGTGCCACCTAAAATTCATAAAAATAACCCAGCATAACACTAATAGGCCAAAATATAATAAAGTTTCATAATATTCAAAGAAATAAACAAAATAATATGGATTGCTACTTATTTTGTTTATTTCTTTGAATATTATGAAACTTTATAATAAAATAAAGTGACGGCTGTTTAGGATATGTTAATTCTCGGTAACCATGGTCTCTCTCTGTTCCAGTGACTAATATCCCTTTTCTCAAAGGTAAAGCTCACTACAAAGAACAAAATAAAACTTAAACCGATTTGTCGCAAAAAAAAAAAAAAAAAAATGACTTATACCCCCATACACTAACAAAACCGAATCAACCTTTATAATCAATAAAACAAATTATAATAACTGAAGAGCTAGGTATCCTGTGGTATGCCCATTAAAGAGACTGGTTGTGCCTCAGAAGAGATTCTCGACCACCCGACGGCTTATATAACAGATAAAATTAATTATCTGCCACACCCGGAAAAAAAATAAACAGAGTTTATAGAGTTCTAGATTATTTTCTGAATGTTAAAATTTTGTAAATCATTTATATCGAAACACTTTGTTTGTATAACTACATTTATTTATTGGCGATAATGATTACACCATCACATATCAGATTCTTCGTTAACTACCGAAAGCCTCCAAACTATGGTCATTTTGAAAAAGTTTGCGAGCTGTTTCTTATAGCTCTTCTCTTATTCCCTTCTATTATATGGCAATAACTCGAATATTAATTTTTTTTTTTTAACGAAGTTATAAATTTAAGCAATGAATTATTTTATAGAAGCAATAAAATTGTTTTTATAGTGTAAAATATAAGTATAAAAGGAAGGATATAATAAATTTTATAAAAAGTACAACAAAACTCTCGACGAGGATGGGATGGGGGGAGGGGCTTTCGATCATCGATAATTAAAAAAGTTAAAAGACTTGGTGGCCGTTTAGTATAAAACATGATACACATAAAATGATGTAGGATTTACTCAGCCCAAATCCTCCTGTCATGCATAGGTTTAGCTCTAATTTCGAGGTATTCGGCAGATCATGATTAAATTTACACATGTTCCGTAAAAAGCACATGTTAAAGGCCCCCATACGCGGGGAAGGAGAATGGTCCTGGATCTCCATGCTGATTGTAAATATGTATGATCGTGGTTACCAGCAGCGGGTCCCCCTCCCGCTCAATATTTCACGTGCTTTATTTTTGTTAATAATATTAATAGATGGATCGAGTTTTAATGAAACAAAACTTACTACTACATCCTAACAACAAGCGTTTATTTTTACAATTGTACAAACATAATTGTTTGTTTTACTTTCGGTGCCATTATATATAATTTAGTTAAAACCAAATAGCCAATAGGCCACCAAGGTCTATAAATAGCCAATAGGCCACCAAGGTCTATAAACAGCCAATAGGCCACCAAGGTCTATAAACAGCCAATAGGCCACCAAGGTCTATAAACAGCCAATAAGCCACCAGTCCGTCCCTTCGATTAAGAAACTAGATCCTCTAAATGCATCTAGAAATTGCTTTCTAGCTTAATGTACGATTTTTAAAAATCGTTAAAAAATGTTGAAAAATCAATCGAAAAGACGGCATAGACCAAACGATAAACGACAGACCGAACGATAAACGGACTAGATCAAATGACTGATAATTTCGTATTATGAGAACTTTCAACGTTGAGAGGAAAGAACCGTTTAGAGAAGTTTTTGTACGTTCAAATTTTCTAATTCTTCAAAAGAATATAGGTAAAAAGAATAGAGAAAATTTATACAGCATTAATATGTTCGTGGGCACAGTGGTTGAAGTGTGAAATAAAACTATTTTTTAAAGGTATTGGAAAAATCGATGTTTTTCCACCATTGATAAATAGATTAATTACCTGAAATATTTTTCCAATTTAATCGGAAACACTTCAATTTTTCAGCTTATAACGAGCCTCCAAATCCAATTATGGAATAATGTTTGATTTTTAAGAAAATAATATCCCGAAAAAGTTCCAAAAAATACAATAAAAAAAAAAATTGTTAGTCTATATCTTCTGAACGCAGCAGACCGCAGTTTTAAAATCTTTTTTTTTTTTTTATTAATTAGAAAAGACCCAGCTGCATCCAACTGCATCTGTAGGCACAATTTGATTTTGAAAATGAAATTACTCTTGTAATTTCTTCACGACTTCCTCACAATCGAATCTGTCAAATCCATGTGATGGGCACAACACCTATCACTGTTAATCCGATTTTGATGAATTTTTTAGGGATTGTTCATGTTGGTACCTAAATGGTCTCATATAAATTTTATTAAATTAAACCACAACTTTCTCAAATACTCAGACACACCAATATTTCAAAAACGGCTTGTCCGATTTGAGCCCTTCTTTTACTTAGGCATGCGCAATCGTATTTTCATTGACACACCAATATTTCAAAAACGGTTCGTCCGATTTGAATCAACATTTGAGGAATGTTGACGATAAGCGTATAAATGATCCAGTACCAATTTTGTTCAATTCTATTCTCTTTTTGCCTTACGCATGCGCAAAGGTAATTTCTTGGCACACCTACGTTTTAAAAACAGCTTGTCTGATTCATCCTAATGTTAGAGGAAAGTTGGCAATTAGTGTATAAATGATTCAGTATCAATTTTGTTCAGTTCTATTTCCTTCTTTCTCTTGCGCATGCGCAAACGTATTTTCCCTGACATACCTACGTTTAACAGCTTGTCCGATTTAGCCGAAAGTTTGTAAAATTACGCAGTATCAATTTCTTAAAATTCCCGATATATATATATATATATATATATATATATATATATATATGTATATATACATATATGTGTGTGTGTGTGTGTGTGTGTGTGCTTATACATAAATTAATTAACGTTTGCGTTTGCATCATATTTAAATTATTTATCATTTTGGCCTTAAGAAATAATTAGTTGTTGAAAAACATATAACAAGAAAAAAATTGTTTAGCTTTTACTTACATTAAGTTAAAAACTCTATATTTTATCATATTCAGAATCTGAATACGGTGGAGTTTCTGGTATTTAACCCAGAATAAACTTTCAACCCACTATCTCCCCTCAAAATCACAACATTGCTTTCATTTCGTACAGATGAGTTACAATTTTAGTTTTTCTTTCCGAAACATTTCCCCCACTACATCAGTGGTAAAAATTTTTGAAAGTGTACATCTTAATGCAAATTTCATTTGCATTAAAGATGGCATCATAATTATTTTTCTGTGGCTTACAAATCGGGTTGTTTTGGTTATTTTCCGCAGAAAAAAGTCTATTTTTATTCGATTTTTAACTGGTGACAAAAAAAAAATTCAATATGTATACATTTACCTGTTTTATAATAATGTATTGTCTCTATTTGGTTAGTACTTTTTTAGGTGGTTGGTGTGAGATGAGATTTATATGGTCTGAATTTCTGAATGGTCTGATTGTCTTTTTCTGTGCTGATAATGCCTTAATAGACGAAACATTGACTGTTTATTTATTTAATAGCATTTGAGAGGTTTGACAGTTTGTTTCGAAAACTTAAAAATGATTTTTTTTTCTGTAATTAATTAAAGACATTTGTTATGGAAAAAAAAAATTCCTACTCACTTCCAGTTTCCTTCTTTCATTCTGGTTAGTGCCAAACACCCCAAACACCAAATCTTATTTCAAATCAAGGCGTAAAACCGTTTTGTATAGACATAAGATACATGGTAATAAAATCACCAAGTGCGTTGTATTAATTTTTTTGTGATCTTTGAAAGCTTTCTCCCCCTCCTTCTGTTTCTCATTTTTATCCTTGTAAATGTCCTGGATCGTTTCCCACTATACAGGCCTTCCTTTCCTCTATAAAATTTATGTTAAGTTCAGTGCCGAACTCGGCTTCATTCGTAGCAGATAATAAATTCAAACTGAACAAAAAAAAAAAAAAAAGTATGGTACAATTAAAACCGAGTGAGAAAACATTATACGGCTTAATATCGTGAATTGTTAAAGACTACACTGTCACATCGGCTAATGTTGCAATGAAACGATAAGATTCCATCCTTACCAATCACAACACCAAATTGGTCTTCAAATAAAAATCATTTACTGCCAGTAAATTACGATCGGTAGAGGAAGTCTAATAAATTGTGGCACGAGAATGAAAATAATGACGCATTTAAAGACATTTAATAGTAAATTTTAATAAAGAGCAATTAATGTCTTAAACCTTTTTTTAGTCAATTCTCCGAATACCGTTATAAGAATCATGAGCAATTATAGACAATAATAATCTGTTCCCTTTACTTTATTTAAAAGGGCAAAGAGGGCTTTCGCCCAAATCGTTAGCTTTTATTCGAACTGCGAGCGATGCCTAACTCCCTTTTTGTCAATTCTTCAAGTTCCACTTCCAGTAAACGAAGAGATTCCAGATTATTTTAAATAGGTAGGAAATGGCTTTTGCCCAGAACGTTATCTAACAGTTACAGGCAAACTTAAAATTATGACTTATCGGTCAGTTCTGAGAATGCCTAGGAGAAATTTACAGTTTTTTCAAGTTACGCGAACAGTCCTTACATTATTAGCTCTAAGAAAAATAATTCAAGTAGTCAAACTATCTTAAGTAAAAATAATTTAAATTATTACAAATGATCTCAATGCATTGGGCAAACATTACAAGGTAACATTTTTCAGCCACGCCTCTTGCCGACAATTAACAGCCTATTCTTCATCACACCAACCTTAATAATTTTTTTTTTAATTGTACTGTTCACACATCGTTGTTAAATCATTTCATTGGGAGAAATCTGAAATTTTCCAAGAATTTTGATCGGGTTTCCCAAGTATTTTAAATATTTAAATTTCCCAAACTAATTATAATGTTTTAATTTTCCCCAACTCTTTTGGATTTGAACTTTTCATTTGCATGTTACGAATGTTGAAACATGACAACATGAGTTGTTTTTTTTTTCTATTCAAACACAGAGTTGTATCGACGAAATCCCAATATCGTAACTTAAAAGGTATTTTTGTCGGTTTTAAATTGTAGAAACTCTTTGAGTAAAATGTTTTACTACAATTTTTGAAGAAGGTTATAAAATCATACATTTCCCAACTTTTAGACTTTTCAAATTATTGGAAGGAGCAAACCCTCTTCCCCCCTCTACTCCCCGTATAACGACGTCCCTGATCGTTGAAAACGTAGGCAATCAATTTTTGTAACTTCAACATCTTGAAGTAACGTCAACATCTTGACAAAGCATACTAAAATTAGTTTAGAAAACGATAATTTCTTCTCCTGTTTTTATTTTTTTTTTTTTTTAATTTTCAATATTGGTTTGAGTTATGATTTTACATTGCTATAAAATACTTAATTTAAAAATGGTTAAAGTGCAGATGAGATCGGATCTTTAAAATAATTTTTATTTGTTTGCTGGTGTACCCAAATCTACTCTAATTAAAAACTGTTTTTTAGTTAAAACATCATATTTTTTTTAAATTATTCTTTTCTTTTTTCAAATTTTTGGGGCATAAAACTGTGAAAAAGATACTATCGTCACTCCGTTAAATCCATACGGGATTTTACAGACGTCCCACGTTCCATTAGGCATGAAGCGGTTAGAGTGGAGTAGTCAGTGACCCCCATAAGATATTAACAATTAAATTGATTTTAAAGCAAGAACTGGGAATATTTGTCATCTTTTTCCACATTCAGAAGAAAAATACTCATAAAAAGAGGACTAAAGCTCGATAATCTATATCTCAGGAGGATGGCACATTCATAAGAAAAAAAGATACTAAAATATCTCTTTTTGGAATATTTTTCTCTATTAGGGGTCAAGATACGTCTTAAAAACTTACGGAAGATATTAATTACTACCATTGTACCCGAGGCGATACGAGTAATTTGGTAAGAATTAACCAATCCCTTCTTTGGGCCGAGTAATTAAATCAGAAACGCTGGTTTTATTCCTGTCTATTCCCTCCAGTTCCTGTAATCAACCTCGGAAGAACGGAAAAATCTTACCACTCATCTATTGAATATCCATTCACTCGAAGGAGGTTTATCTCAATGGTGATTTGATAAATATTTTTAAATGAAATATGAAACACAGCGTCAGGTATAAATTAGTAATGAACGTGAAAGGTACTTAATGAGTATAACACTTCAGTGCAAATCAAGTGAAAAAAGGTAATTTATTGGTAAAAAAAATTGTTACGAATTTTCATTTATTATAAAATATGCTTGCTCTTCGATTTATCGCAACTAATCCTGAAGTGAAACTACTTTGGTAAAATATATGATAGATTAAAATTTGAGTATTAGAGCCTTAAAACGAGACAAAATAATTTGAACCTTTATTTACTTTCATACACTTGCACATAAGAGTATTTGAACCTTTAAACCGAAAAGAAATCCTAATCAGGAAGTTTGTGAAAAACTCCACTAAACCCACCATTGTTTGGACTTGATGACCTGTTTTCATCCCTTGGGATTCCTTAAGCATGTCATATAATCCTCTCCTGGTGAAATTCAGGACGGGTTCAATAGAATCAGAGATAAAATACAAAAAAAAAATTACTACGTTAAAATAATTATATTTTTTTACTCATTATATTTGAAGAAATAATAAAGAAGATGAGGAAAGATTTTTTTTGTATAATATAGTTAATATTGGTCTAAATTTAATATTTATAATCAACAGTTAATCGGCATGACCCGACACACAAACAAAAGTATCTTAATCCGATAGCTTCTGTTTCTTCTTAAGTAAATAAAAAGAATTATCCATAAAGATGGTTCATAAAAGAGCAATTTAATCAGTAAATCAATAAAATGATAATTTTAAAATAAAGTAAAATTTTTGTTTGAGTACTTTATTTTAAAATATTTATTAAATTGCCATTGAGATAAACCTCTTTCGTACGAATGAATATTCAATACATGAGAGGTTAGATTTTTCCGTTCTTTCGAGGTTGATTAGAGGAACTGGAGGGAGGGAGGCTTTTGAAAAGACAGGAATAAAATCAGCGTTTTTGATTTAATTACTCGGCCAAAGAAGGGGTCGGTTAATTCTTACCAAATTACTCGTATCGCCTCGAGTACAATGGGAGTAATTAATATCTTCCGTTTTTATGACGTATCATGACCCCTAATAAAGAAAAAGATTCCAAAAAGAGATATTTTAATATCTGTTTTTCATATGAATATGTAATCCTCCTGAGATATAGATTACTTTTTTTTTTTAATACGGTATATTCAAGCTTTAGCCCTCTTTTCATGAGTTTTTTTTTTAATGTGGAGAAAAAGACAAATATTCCCACTTCTTTCTTTAAAATCAAGATAATTGTTAACATCTTAAGGGGGTCGGTCACTGACCACTACACTCCAGCCGCTCCACGTTTAATGGAATGTGGAACGACTGTGAAATCCTGTATGGATTTAACGAAGGGACGCTGATCGACTAGAATTCCATCTGTCCTAAACTCCAACACGCCACGCCAAAATCCAATCACTCCAACCGATCGTCAGAGTGGAAAAGTTATAGAGTTGAATGACGGATTACACAGTTTTTAGAGTCCCTGATGGTGAGAATATAAAGTAGTTAGCCAACCTACCCCTTATGCCAATCATCCCTGCTCTCCACTATTAATATAATCTACAATTTCTACTATGTTTTAATTTATTTTTTTTGTTGGGGAGAGGTGGATAAAGATGAACGTATTTAATGCTCTTGTTAATGTAGAGGCTCCCTCCACTCATATCCAATTCCTTCTCAAAAATTAAATTAATCTGTACACTGAAATATTATAAAATACATATTATACGTGAGCTTATGCCGGTAGAAAATAGAACCATGTAGTGGAGGTAATCATTAGAGGGACACTTGAAATTTTCACCACTCCATGCACTCTAATCGTAGTGGAGCGACTAAAAATTAAAAAAAAAAAATGGAAGTTTGTCTTACAACACACGTTAAGAATATTGCATTTATTTCACAAATTGGAGTCAATTCGGCAAATCTTACATTTTTCTCGCGTTTAGAAGACTGGCATTATCCATATCCGGCTCCGAAACGCTGCTCAGCTAAATCATTGTTGTTCCGTGTTATTCATTGGAGATTTACACTTGTAAAATTCAAAATAACAAAGCTTTAACAACCAATAAATATTATCTATTTGTTAAAAAAACAAAAAAAACAAAACAGCAATTTTATTTTAGACAGACGAGTGTCATTTGCATGGCGAGTAGTATTTTTTGAGTAATTGCCTATTTCGCCAATTTGAGAGTTTAATGAATGAGAGCACGATTTAAGGAATTAACGGGTTAATTTGTAGATGTATTCTTGTAGTAAGTAATGCCTATGTCTGTATGCATGAAACTGATTTTCGCAAGCTATCTGATACATAAGAACAAATATTCACCAAATTCGATCAAGCCGAATCCATGGCACGCTGAGGGGAGTCCATAATTGGTTTGAACCATTTAACTAGGAACCACATAAATCAGCTAATAATCATTAGCATTGCCAGAAAGTTAACCTAGAAAAGTCCCAGTCCTTACTCCTTCCTCGTCATGCAAACCTACTATTATTGATCTCCATAAAATCAATGACCCACTGATTTTATTACGGTCTTGTAAACCGTGCTATTCCATTTTAAGACATTCTTATTTCAGCTTACAATTTAAAAGATTCAGTTTAAAATTTGTCTTGAAGATTTATTATAAATTTTTATCTACCTTCGTTTTAAGGATCAGAAAGAAGCCACTGCACTCAAAACTGTTTTTTTTTGTGTGTTTTTTTCGATGAACATTAACCACCACAAAAAATAAATAAAAAGTTCACTAGTAGCTATGAACAAGTTAGTTACAACAAACATAATATGAACGTATATATACTTATATATATACACTGAAAGGGACCTATATATATATATATATATATATATATATATATATATATATATATATATATATATATATATATATACTTATATATATATATACACTGAAAGGGACCTATATATATATATATATATATATATATATATATATATATATATATATATATATATATATATATATATATATATATATAAATTAATCATAGATTAAAAAAATGACCTCTATTAATCCCGAGAAAAACAATTTTATTAATGAAATTCCAGACAAATTTAATCAAAACTACATTATAAGCATTATGACGTTATTTCCGCCGTTATTTGTTTTTGGCCATTTTCAAACTATTTTATTCACTTATATAACTAAAATGTTAACACTATTTGTCCAATAAATTAAATTTATATGTACAACACTGAGGAATACTTTTAGATATTTAGATAAATTATTTTTTTTTTTAATTATATATAGGCGAAATATGTTGGTTCTATGTATATTATACTAAAAATGTTCAGGATATAATTTAATAAAATTAAGTTATTCAAGAATATCCACCACTCTTTTCCTCTATCATTTGATTATTCAACAAAATTCATCTCTCACTTAAATTGATCCTTTCCAGAAACAAAAAAAAAAAAATAAAGATTTTCTAGGCGCACTCTATTGGGAACACTTTTAGCAAATAAAATTCGCTGTTAGATGCGGTATTTGATTTATCAAATTTATTTCATAATTCTGTTTATGATCTATTTATGTTGCCAGAATCTTTTTTCTAATTAATTGCCATGTTCAAGCTATTCTAATATATATATTTTATTTTAAAAAATAAAAAATATAAATTACATATATATACAATTTAAAAAAAAAAACACGCATGATAAAAAGAAGTATTTAGCGATTATTTAGGATCCAAAATGGATTATTTCTTTCCAAGCTACAATTAAATTTAAATGAGTTCAAGCCTAGAGACCGGTTGGCTGCTATGTTGTTAAAGCTTCCTGTTAAATTTTCAATATTACGTAGAGCGTCGATTATCCGAACTAATGTTGTCAGTGGTGGTTCGGATAATCAAAAGTTCGGATAATCAAAATTCACGTATTCCCACAGACACACTTATGAGCCAGATACAAATACTATTTAACGAAGCAGTTTCTGAGAAATAATTAAGGATGGCTTCCTTTATAGACGTTCTGGGAAAAATAATTTTATTTTTCATTTAATTTTATTCAAAATAACAATAATTTTAACAATACCAATAAGTAATTTACATGATCAAATTAATCAAAATTACGCAAATAAAAAAAAAAAACAATAAAAAAAAAAACCGTTCCGATAATCGAACGTTCGGATAACTGACGTTCGGATAATCGACGCTCCACTGTATTTAGTTTTTCCTCTAACCTCGTCTACTACTTAGCAGCTATAGCGGACACCGACTACATTTCATCTCTTTCTAAACTGCTATTCCTTTTTCGTGGCTATCTTGACTTCTTTCTCAGCTCTTTGCTTAAGAAATAACAATTTTTTAACAACAAATCCAACGATAGCTCAAAAGAAGGAGTTGGGTTGCGAAAGGTGGCGTAGTTTTGATTATTAGGTATTTTTGATGAATTATACCTCTCGTCCTTTTTCCGCCATCTTGGATAAACCATAAAGAAATAGAACTTTTTTTTCAGATTTTCCTCAGTATCTCGCATCCAAGGTATTTCAGACAAAATGTTGCCATTACAAATTTTAAATATCATTAAATCCCCACAAGTTTTATATGTGACATGTCGGGTACTTCGTAAAGGCTACTGAGATACAGGGCCGTGAAAATGTGCAGACTTAAAAAGTTGGATAAGTCAGTGGCTTCACTTAAGTAACTATTTTTAGAGCAGTTTCCAGAAAAATGCATAATAAACAAGCTAGTAGAAAATAAAATTTTCTACAAGATTTATACAAAATATTTATAATTACTTCCAACAGACGCCATGAAATATAATAATAGCAATTTTAGTATAAGTGGACAGAAATCTTTAATCCATTGTGTATGTAATATTCGTGAATTTCATGAGATTCTTGAAAATTATGGGGGAATACAATGTTTAAAAAAAAAAAACGTATTTTTTTAACACATCTACAAATACTAGTATTTCAACTAAATGCAATTTGAAAACTTTTTGCAGATTTTCACAGTTCCGTATCTTTGTTGCTGCTCCGAGTTATCCAACATGTTGGATATGTCACTAATGGAAATATACTGGACTAAAACCCCCCGCGACCACCTAGAGGTTGTCGCCTTGTTCTAACCACAGTGGGTGCGTCAAGATGTATTTCTCGAGATCGCCGCGAAATAACTAACCCAGGTGAGAATCGAACCCAAACCGTTCCGAACCGGGTACTCTGGGGGCCTCAAGCCAACTTGCTTGCCCACTATACAGTAATCCTCCATAACAATAAGACCTTGCGAATGATCGATGCTGATAAAAACCAACAGTCTCTGCCTGCATGCCTCTCACCAATGAAAAAAGTGAAAATCCAAATCGAAAAGTTCAGAGCCTCCCATCGACGCTTTGGTCTATCTCTCAGATGTTTTCTCGTTTAGGACTGATTAACTTTTTGATGATTCGCCCGCTGTCCGTCCCCACTAAATAGCTATTAGTAATTATCACTAATTTCATTCTGAAGTGAAACTCTCACTATCGGTCTCCGGGTAGGGACTAGTTTAGGGAATAGGCGCAGTTTAAGTTGAAAATAAACGCTTCAAATATTAGGAGGTATAACAGTTTAATGAATTCTCACTTTTAGGTTTCTGGACAGTTGACGTGAATTGAGAAATTTCAGGACTGTGCATTTCCTGCCCTTTATTCTTTTTGACATTGCTGGCTCTAGATACCTAAATTCTCTACGCATTCAAAGTTATCCCGCTTAGCATTGTTTCATTGAATTTGACAGCGTCCATATCTCTACCTAACAAGGCATAGCATAAAATGGGTACACTACTGACTGAACTTAAATCTCTATTGCCACGAATTATTTTTCTAATGACGTATTCATGCAATAAATTGATAAAAACCAGGAAATGGGAAATACTCTGTTTAGAATCTGAACGGACCTCAAACTTTTCGTAACTTTAATTACCTATTCGCACTTCATTAAATGTTTCGAACACGCACGTCTATACAACTCTTATATAAACATTTTTTTATTTATTTTTTTTATTCTTGGATTTGATTTTCTAAGAAGTCCTTACTAATTTAATAACTATAGACCGATATCAAGACTTCCAGTGTAATATTAACTTCTTTTTTTTCAACATTTGTTAACGTTTGATTTTATAATTGAAGTCTTGAAATAACTGGTTATAACCACATTGGGATCCAGTTTCAACATTGGGACTTCAAACAAGTTCTGAAGACGGGGTTATTTTCCCAAAAACGTTGAAAAAAAAAGCATTAAAGTGAATATTACACTGGAAGCCTTGAAGTTGCCATTTATTTATTATATTTTATATTTTATTCTCTTCCCTATTAAAATATTACTCATGGTACTACTCGATAAAAGATCTTTGATAACAGATATCAGAAAATTTTTACAGTGTAATTGTTCAAGTTTTATAAACGTCTTATCAGCATTTATTTAGTTTGATCAAAGTTGAGCTGTTACAACTTTAAAGTTCTTGGACTGATATGATTTCTAAAAGATATTCGTAAGTTTTATAGGCCAACTTATTTTCGCTTAAAGCGCATATTATAAAATCTTAACATTCCTGATTTGTTTGGGTAAAGGGGTACAAGTCATCTTTTTTGCGACAGTTGGTTTATGTTTTGTTCTTTTTAATGAACATCACCTTTGAGAAATAGGATGTAAGTCAATGAAACTCTTCCCGCATTCTATTTGAACACTGTATGATTGAATCATATCCCTTCTCTCAAAGGCAAAGCTGTTTCGTTAATAATGAACAAAATATAACGGGAACCAATTATTTGCAAAAAAAAAATTACTTGCACCCCTTTACCCAAACACCACAGATTTGATTAGTTAGATATCAGCATCTGCATGAGATATTAAAAGATATTTTACGATTAACTTTAAAAACTATTGGCCTGCTATATTAAATAAATAATTTTAGTTTTTTTGTATGAAGTATACAATTTTTATACGATTTGTAATACTATCACAGTAAATTTATTGTACATAGTATTTTTTTTTTAAATAAGTCTTTAATGAAACCATTATATCAGAAAAATATTGCAATATCTTTTTTACTTTCAGTTGCATATATATATACACAATAATACACAATAAAAAGAAAAATACACATTTTAGGGTCCTCTGAGTCCAAATGACCAATTTTCGCAAAATGGTGATAAATCTATCTCCAAAACGATAAGTCGTACGAAATAAAATTGCGTATTTAAGATAGGTATAAGCCTGATAGATATATGTTACAGTAACTTTTTTTGCCAAAATCGACTACGAAAAATGTCACTTTACATCATCGATTTTACACATTTTTACATTTTTTTTTCAAATAAGAGTAGTAATATAGGTATGTAATATACCATTGGAAAACTAATTATTTAAGCAAAAATAATTTCTATCATTTATAGCCGAAGAAGGTAACGGCGAGTGACGAAAATAGCATAAATTTCAGTTATTGTTGTATTTAATAGCTTTTACTATTATATTATCTAATAAAAAAAAAAAAAAAAAATCCTAGGAAAGTAAATAGAATTTTTTTTAATTTATTCCTGGTAGCGTGGTAAATAAAAGTTGTGTGACACGCGCACCGCATCAGATTTTTTATGAAAAATTTTGCAAAATAAAGTTATCATATTTTTTTTTTTTTACTTGTAAATGAATTTCTGTTAATATTAATATTTTATTTGTTTCAGACCATCATCATCCATGTCCAAATTTTAGTTATAGATTCGACGATTACTCAAAATTCATTAGTTAAAGTTTAGTTTAAAAACGAAAAAAAAAAAAATTAAAAATGGAAAAAAATTAAAAAAAACAAAATTTTAAATTAAAATAAAGGAATAAAACTAATAAATTCAACAATGGAGAATAAGTAAGATCCGAAAGTAAGTATTATGAATTTTTAATATACATTAACAATTGTAGTTCTTTAAAGATGTTATCATTTTTTTTATTATAAATCAAATTTCGATATATGATCAGGTTATACAAATGTAATAACTTCTTCAAATGTAACACAAATAAATGAAAATATATATATATATATATATATATATATATATATATATATATATATATATATATATATAT